>JACYXV010000753.1:0-10849 GCA_016859225.1 Thielaviopsis cerberus
CACGGCGGCACCGGGGCGCACGGGCAGCGCCTTGTCGGCTGCCATAGGATTGAGATAGCCGTAGGCGTGGCGCGCGAGCTTGAGAAGCCGCGTGGCGGGTGGGATGATGAAGAGCCCATTGCTGAGGTTGAGAACTACGGGTTTGTTGCGGATCTGGTCAAACTCGTGTTGCGTGAGTTCGACGTATGCCAGAGTTTGGCCTGTGGCTGTGGCACGGCCCGCAAGGTCGACCAGCTTGCCACTCCAGGCGCCAGCAGCTACAACCACTAGATCGGCTCGCACCTCTTTGCCAGAGTCGAGTTGGGCTCCGAGCACGCGGGCAGCAGCGTCGTCGCGGAGAAGAGAGTGCACAGTGGCACTGATAAAGGTCACGCGGCCAGTGGCACACACCTTTTCGTACAGCCACTTAGTGGAGGCGCCGGCATCAGCCCAGCCTGCCAAAGAATTGAGGTAGCCCATGTCGCCAGCATGGCCAAAGCAGCCGATTTCACGAGTGACCTGGGCCTCGGTGTGTAGCTGGGTGATGGCTTGTGTAGGATCACGGCCGACACTGCGTTCCAGAGCACACACGTTTTCAAAGCTATCAGTAACGTATTCCTTGCCCGACTTCCACTTTTCCAGGCCCCGGGCTTTGGCGTTGGCGGCCCGGGCAGCATCACGTTCTGGGTTGTCGTTGGCAAGCAGAATCATGCCGCTCTGCGAGTAGCGGCCATTTCCGCCGAGGCCCGCCTCGGACGTGTTGCGCCAGTGGGCCATGGCCTCGTCACACAGTTGGGCATAGGCACGGTCGGCATAGTCGGCGCGTACGATACGGGACGAATCATTAGAGGCGGCATCTGTGGCTGGCAGAGTGGGCGCGCGGTCGATGAGAGTGATGGTGGTGTCAGCATAGGCGGGGCGAGAGGCTAAAGCCAAGGCAGTGCCGAGACCAAAGACGCCACCACCGATAATGAGCACGGATTTGGGGGGTTCCATTGGCGAGGAGATGGAAAGCGTAGAGAGAGGAGGAGAGAAGCGAGAATTTAACTTGGCAGAGACAAAAAAAGAAAGTCAGGAATAGACTCGGGAGAGTAAGCTGCTTGAGCAGGCGGAGAAAAGACGGTAAGGCTATAAAAAGAAACACATAAACGAAGCTAGGCTAAGCAAGGGTTCTCAACGCCTATACGGACAAGGAGTAGAGTTGCCAACGAAGTTTTTTTGGCCAAGTTATGCAACCCAAGCTCGAGGTTGGGAGTTGGGATATGGTGGCTTTGAATAACGAATAAACTACCAGAAGCCTGTAATCCCAAAGGCATAGAGGCGGACGACGAAAGATATAGTGGCAAAAGAGTGCTGGTCTAAAAGGGCTAGTAATGGCTAGGCCCTGTAAATTCGAGCCGAGCCAAGTCTAGGCTGGTTGGAGTCAGCGAACGGAAATGAAAACAGGGGGAGGCAAGATATTTTGGAGGGAAGAGGAGAAGGAGAAGAAGAGAGCGGAGAGAAGAAAGAAGACGAAGAAGAAAAACGTCCAGCGGCCACCGTAGAGCAGAAGCTATAGGCTGCGAAGCTTACCTTGCCTAGCCTGGCTTGACAAAGGCGTCAAGTTGGGCCGGCCAGACCAGTCAGTCAATTGGATTGCTGAAGCTGAAGCGCAACGCATGAATCATAGTGGGACGCGCAACGCATAGATTCTGCTGCTATCGGTGACGATGACGTCGAGCCACAGAGATAGCAGGGAACAAATTGAGCCCTGTGCTGGCTGTGCGGAAAGAATTGGAACCAGCAAACAAAGTAAAAGTCTAAAGGTGGGGGAGGGGTAAAAACTAAGCCAACCTTGGGCGTCGGTGGAGTGGGTCCCGGCCTAACAAAAGAGGTTCGAGCCAATCGACCTGATTGGCGGGCCTTAAAACCTAGACAAAGGGACCCAGCCCCACTCGAAGGGCCTGGAACACGCTACATTAAGCTGTGAGCCAGCAAACTACTAGAACAATCCAGACTTGGTTCCTTTTCTGCCAACATAGCGACTGGCATCTACTGGCTCATGGCCCTTTGAGTTGATATCTCTTCTGCTGGCGATCCCACAGCATTTATCTGCAATGAATCTTCTAGATATCTATCGATATGCGGGCTTCTTACTGCTGATTGGCCGATGTCTGTAGGACCCACTGTCGGGTGGGCCCGTCCGTCATTATACAATTAGCTTGACTTGAGGCTAAATCAAACTCCAAGTTTGAGCCAGCAGCGGCTCTTTTCTCTTCTCTCGCTGCTGTTCTACATCAACTTATATTCGTGTCAGATGCTTCTTGATCACTTACATATGCAGCGAAGCCTCGAACAAGGCTACATGAAAAGAATGCTATAGGGGTTGTCTGTGTCGGATAAGCGAGCAGCCAAACTATGAAGGCATACAAGGCTGACTAACCCACAGGACTAGGGTTAGCCAGGGTTTTTAGTATGGCAATTCTATTCTAGCCTTGTGGTCTTTTATTTTCTTTTCCTTTTAGAACATCGCCTGCGACGTCATCTCATTTGATACAACCCAGCCATTGATCCAATCTCCAAACCAACAAAGATATGCAGTGACCGATTCAACTCCAACGCGTCCGCCAAAATGTCCAACAATAACAACTACAACAACCGAGCCCGCGACGACAAGGACAAGGACAAAAAAGGACTCTTCAACTTCCCCGATGCCGAAGCGAAACTCGCCAAACTCGCTACAAAATCCGTTTTTGACAAGCAAAAAGCTGATGCCCACGCGAAGCGCCAACGCGAAGCTGCCGAAACCGCCGCCGTCTACCAAGACTTTATCAAGAGCTTTGACGTCGACGAAAACCCGCCGACCCGCCGACCGGGCGTCTTTGAGTCTACATCGTCGGGAGCTTCCGCAGCAAGACAGGATCGCGGACACGATGAAGGCTTGGATGCGCCCAAGGGGTTTAAGACTGTCGGTAGCACGGGCGGATTCCGACGTTACTTTGGCGCGGCCCCGGCGGCCAAGAGCGGCCCCAACAGTCTAGGAGTAGGGTCTATTTCGCTTACGGGAGGAAAGAAGCGTCCACTTGAAAGCTCTGCGCCGGCGTTTGGCTTTGCGGCAGGGTCTGCGGCCCGGAAAGGCGGCAGTGCGCGCGCGGCATTGGGATTCGAAGACGACGACGGACCGCCTCCGCCCCCGACAGTGGCTTTGGCGATGACGGCACCAGTGGTACCAGTAAAGCCTATCCCAAAAGTATTTAGTACGAGCGACGATGAAGATGATAATACGACGAGGGCGCGCGACGAACCGCCTGTTTCCAGGCCGACTCTGCGGCTTGCACAACTACCGCCAGACACATCGCCTGTTTTTGTCAAAAGCCTGATCCCTTCAAGTTTGTCTGTTGAAAACGTCCAGATCCTGCCGTCTGTGCCAGCCGGCTCATCAAGTACAGAGAGGAAATCGGTAGTGGCCATTGTCACACTGGCCCAGGACAGTCCTGCAACAGACATTGATGTAGTGGTGAGCCAGTTGCAAAATAAGTACATTGGATTTGGCTACTATCTCTCATTACACCGACACTTGTCTCTATCCAGTGTATCATCACTAGCTTCTGGTGCAGCTGCCGAGTTGCGTGGATCTGGACCTACGAGCTTGGCCTTGACTGGAGTGTCGACACAGCCATTTGGCGCTAAGCAGGTTGGCCAAGATACTAGAAATCAGGCCCATCATTACCGAGGTGGACAGCACAACTTTGTGCCACCTCCATCTACATACGGATCGGCGGTGTCTAATGCTGCGACGGGGATCAACAGACAGAGTCTGTTTTATGTGCCAGTCAAACCACCAACTGATATCAGAGTCGTGCGCACAATCAACAAGGTTCTTGAACAGGTGCTTATTCACGGGCCAGAGTTTGAGGCGCTTCTTATGAGCCGACCAGATGTACAGCGTGATGAACGCTGGTCATGGATTTGGGATGCACGAAGCGACGGTGGCGTGTGGTACCGCTGGAAACTATGGGAGATTGCTACGGGGCAGTCGGAAGACTCGGTTCCCAGAAAGAGTCGGTCAGGCAGGGACAGGTTCGTGCCGCTTTTTGACGGCGGGCATGCGTGGAAAGTGCCGAGTGCCAGCCTTTTGCCATTCGAGTACACGACGCACATAGACGAGTTTGTCTCGGACCCCGAGTACGTGTCGGATTCAGACTCGGACTATGCCGACGATGCAGGTGGCCGTGGCGACAAGGAAAAGGAGCAGGCTTTTTTGAATCCACTGGAAAAAGCGCGGCTAACATATCTTCTCGCCGGTCTGCCGAAAAGCACGGCCCGCCTGCGCAAGGGTGACGTGGCGCGTATCACGGCGTTTGCAATGACGCATGCGAGCAGAGGCGCCGCCGAGGTTGTTGACATGATAGTTGCCAACGTGCACCGACCATACTCGCTGACGGGAGCCGCACGAAAGTACCGCGCACTGCACGCGGAGCGGGGTCATTCTGACGGCGAAGATGAACAGAAGGACGACGATATTAGCAGCGCGTGTCTGGTGGGCCTGTATGTTGTCAGCGATATATTGTCTGCAGCATCGAGCAGCAGCGTGCGGCATGCGTGGCGCTTCAGGCAGTTGTTTGAGGCGGCACTCAAGGCGAGTACGGTGTTTGGCGCGTTGGGCGGCATGGCAGAGCAAAATGCGTGGGGGCGGCTACGCGCGGACCGGTGGAAGCGGAGTGTGGATAGCGTGCTAGGGCTGTGGGAGGGGTGGTGCGTGTTTCAGGCCGAGACGCAGGAGAGCTTTGCGGCGGCGTTTGAGACGGGCAACGGTAGAGGCCAAGGGGCGTGAAAGGAGGGAGGAGGAGGAGAGGGAGCGCGAGAGGGAGAAGGAGAGGGAGGGCAAGTGGAAGAGTATGGAGGCATTGCCTGTTTCGACGCAGGTGCAAACGGAAGTGGAGGGTATGGATGCTGACGGGCAGGACGGGGAGGACGTGAATGGTGAGCCGATGGAGGATAGTGACTCGGGCTGTACTGATGTGGAGGGCGAACCGTTTTCTGAGTCAGACGATGACATGCTTGGTGAGCCAATGGAGGAGGGTGAGGATGTAGCTGGAGAGCCGATCGAGTCGGACTCTGAGTAAGTTCTTCTGGTCCCTGGCACGACGGTCAAGATACCTCTTGAATAAACAAGCCCTGCAGTCTGTGCTACGCGAGCATGAATGCAGCAGCAGCTGTTGGCACCTGGCACCTGGCACTCTAAACTCAGTCTAGAGCGCAAGAAGAAGGTCCGGAAGAGAAAAATGTCTTGCGGTGTGGAATTTTATGGTCTCCCAGCCTGTGAGCTCTTGCCTGCATGCTTATATCAGCGATGATACGCTGCGCTTAGACTTTTGCGTCTGGAGGGATTTGGTGGGCGATGGATGGGATGCTCAGCTGAAGAACCGGAAAAAGCACGCGTCTTTTTATTCATTTCTCTATTTTCCTTCATCTCTCTCCAAGTCTGCGTTTTTTCTGCTACACACTTCTTTGGATAAAGGAAGACACCCGGCCCAAACGGGGAACTTGAAAGTTTGAGAAGACGAAGGGGGGCCAAGAGAACACGGCAAGAGTCTCGGGTACATGAGGTGATCAGTGGTGATCATCAGCCCTAAGAGTACAAGGCTGAGACATATGTTGCATAAGTGCACAAGGCTTGTCCCTTATTGTGTCCTTCTTTCCGGGCCCGTTGTTGGGAGAGAAAGGAGAATAACATGATGCGGTTTTCCTCAATTTGAATAACACAATTTGAGCCCCACTAAAACGTGTGTATAATAAGCCCCACTTTATCTTTTTTTTTGCGTCTCCATCCCCGGTCCGTTTTGAGCAGGGACGGACAATGCAATTGGACCAATCAAAACTTGCTCATACTACTACCTACCACGAATCCTACGGTCGCCAGTTGCACAATTTCTCGAGAATCTCGAGGACTGCAACGCAAAAAGAACAGATGGAAAGGTCATGTACTTGCCAACTTGTCATTGTGGTGGACGAGGAAGGAGGGGGCATGGATGTGTGGTCCAGTAAAGTTAAACAGAAAGAAGAAACGGGGACATGTCGAGTGACTGGAAACATGAAATATGAGCTTCTTATGTGGTGGGCTTTGTTTGTCTGCCATTCCGTTAACTGAAAGCGGCATGTAGTTGCTTGTTTCTCTTGTTGTTTGTCAGATTTACGCGTCTGAGGGATATAACAGCGGGTGATATTGGCTTGACGTAAGACGAGTCTTGATGGGCGCGGAGCTTATTGTATGGTAGACCTAGGATGCGCAAGTCAGGTTGCTTGACGCGAACCCTGATGGTTGCAAGAGACGAGAATAAATGGATATGCCAGACTCTATCCGGCTTATAAAGCTGTGCCTGCGAACAAGGCAAGTTCTGGCGTCAATGGGATGACAAGAGCAGCTAATTTCACGAGCTGTAACACTCTAAGCTACTACAACAGCTAGCTGCTCCAAGCTAGCGCTCCAGGTGTGCCTTGAAGACCCTGAAGCTAGCCCCGATAGTCTGATCTTGATCTTGATCCCGCTCGCTTCATCTTGTTCAATGACCCAAACGAGAAGGCTAGAGAATCTACCAACAGGGTTTGGCATCGTTCATCCTCAAAGACGGAAGGAGGGTGCGGCATGTTTTTGACTTGGTCGTTGCGCTTGCTCGGTAAACGATTAGTATTTCCATGTTTATAATTTAGAACCCATTATATAATACTTTATTGGGCTCTTTCTCAAAAAGCACTAAAAGCTGCCCACTCTTGCTCATTTTGTTTTTTCTTCGTCTCTTCCTCTTTTCTTTTTACTTCTTTTTATTCTTCATTTTTTGTTTCACGAGTTTCCCTGGCTCTGTTCCCTTTTATATTTCATGCTACTTTTGCTACGGAAGAAGCAACAGAATCTAAAACCTACGCCACTTTCTGCTTCTGTCACTTTTTTTTTAATCTCAAGGGACTAGCTACCGTTTATTCCCCCTACTTGGCACCAGGAACGAGCCACATAAACTTGCTCACTCTTATTTTCTGTTTTTCGTCAGCTCTGGCAATTGCCTCTTATTTTCTGCTCAACTTTTTTTCGGTTCCCTTTTATCTGTCACCCTCAAGAAGGCGCGGGCCGCAAACTAATCGTCTGTTGATTTCCTCGAGTCTGGCTAAAGTTTTGCTGCAGGAAGGAGCATACGCGCAACTCAAAGAGCGGTCTTAATCCTTGAAACATTGCTTCGTTCCTTTTTAGACTTTGCATTTTTGGACTCTACTTTTTTTTTTTTTCTTCCGCGACTTGCCTTGTGACATCACACAAGACTCCACGGAAAAAGGCATTTTACTAGCACATTCCCACCCGCCTTTTCGCCCATTCATTAATATTGCCATCAAAATATCGTTGAAGCTGTGCTGGAGCCTCAGCCCAATATCAAAAGTCTACACGGTCCACTCTTTCGTACCTGCCTCCGAGGCTCCTTCCCTTTGATCGAGACCCGCACTATAATCGATATCGCGATAAACACACGATACATTGCTTCGGAAAGAACACCGTCCAGCCAATCAGAGGCACACGGCTGCAGAGTGCAGAGATTTCTCATATGCTTCCAATTCGACTGGTTTCTCAGCTGCCTCGTCTCTTTATTCTTTAACCGCATTTCCGCGTGCAAGTCGCTGGACATCGCTAAAGCCATGCCAGTCATTGATGGCATCAAGATGGCCTGGTAAGACTTCCCTTGTCTCTCTTCATCCGAGCTCCAATCCGCCCATCTGCCCGAGTCTGACACCCCGTCTAGCGTGCCGTGCATTCGAGGGCATAGATCTACAAAATGCAACCACGCAAGTGAGCGTGTCATGGTTCCTGTGCGGAAACCCGGACGCCCACTTAGCATCTGCCCACACCCGTCGAGTAAACCATGTTCCTGTGGTGTCACAGCCGCCATCCCAAAGAAGCCTACTTGTCCGTGTAGCAGCAACGGCCCCGATCGCGCCATAGACCCGACCGACCCTTTAGAAGAATCGACGACTATGAAATTGGCCGCCTCACACAACCAAGAATCTTGCGCCGCCTCTGTTGCGTCAACGGCCTCGGCAAAGACTTCGACGCCAAGCTCCAGTCGCATTCAAAAAACACAACCGTTAAAGTCGTCGCGCAAATACAGTTTCGACCCATCGCTCCTTGCCCGTGTTGATGTCAGCCAGGCCAACATTATACCAGCCGCGCTGGCGCTTGACACCTCGCGCGCACCGCCCATGCCGCACTTGCCCCCACAGGTTACGGCTTTGAATGGCTACGATACAAAGTACATGCCCGATGCACTGATGCAAGCGTCTGCATCACAACCACAGCCCCAGCCAATGCAGATGCCCATGATGGTGCCAATGTATGCACCCATGGCAGACGCGATAATGGCCGCACACATGGTGGGCCAAATATCGACTCCCCTTTCGAGTCCTAGCCCAGCGCCGGGATTTATAACCGGACTGGCTCAGCAGCGTATCAAGTCGGAGCCGGATATTAGCGCGCACTTTCGGCATCAGCGCTCCGAGTCAGTTGCCGAGCCGGCGCCGGCCAAGAAGAGTTGTTGTGGCGGTGGCGTAAAGACTACGAATGGCACTCCAAACACATCGGAAGCCGAGCCGAATAACGACATGATAATCAACAAATCCCAAACGAATGCGCCTGAGCAAGCGCAAATGCAAACAGCAATCTCGATGAACACCTTTTACACACCCTTTTCATACCCACCTCAGATTGGCTCGTTTACACAGCCATTAAATCCCGAGCAATGGAAATCATTCATGGACTCGTATGTCGCCACACAAACCATGCAGCCAGCCCAGACACATGCTCCAATAATGGCTGGTGCAAACGGCTATACAAACGGCCTTGCACAACAACACCAAACGCGGCAGCCGCCACCTGATACCGCCCCCTGTACGTGCGGCGACTCGTGCCAGTGTCTTGGCTGTTGGTGGCACCCGTACAACCAAACAACCACTGACCAAGTCATGGAGGCCTACAATGCCATGTGGGGCGACATGCTCTTTGACGACGCCGCATTATCGCCACTCGGCCGGCAATCCATCAGCGGGCCCTCGGCACCTGTCAAATCGCCCCCGGCAACCAAGGGAAGTTGTTGCGGTGGCGGCGCAGTTGCACAGTCGCCCTCTCCCTCGCCGTCTGTCGCGGCGGGAAAGCAGGCCGAGGGCACGCCGTGGGCAGGGGTTCAGGGCCACGGCGCCGAGTCCCCGTCGGTGGCGGTTACTCCATCAGATGGATCGGGCGCGCTGGAGGACCAGACGTTGTCGGCGGATACGTTTTTGTTTGTGCACTATCCGATCCATGGGGGGTGTCTTGGAGAGTCTGTCACATGTCCGTGCGGAGACGACTGTGAATGCCTTGGTTGCGCAGTTCATGGAAACACAGGCGAGGATGTGACAGTTTAGCGTGCTGTTGTTCAGTGTATATATATAGAATTGACTTGGAGGATGCTTTGCCTGTATGGATGTAATTCACGATTTTGGTCCTTGCATGAGCCCTTTGCAAATAGTCACGTCGGCGCAGCCACAAGGCCATGACAGGCTGGCGGCTGGTTTCCAATAAGAGCCCATACTTGAAGTTTTTTTTTTTTGTCCGTCTTTTTTTTTTTTTTCTTATATTATTTCTTTCATGTCTCCCACGCGCTTTCGGGCCACGTAACCACCCATCCGGTGACTGTCTTTTGCACATCGACATCACCGGGATCATTTTCAAACAGCGGCTTATCCAACTTTTGTTCCAAGATTTTCTCCACGACAAACCCATCCTCGCGACACAGTGTAAAGAAATTCATGTCCTTTTCGCGCAGCCACGGCCGGTACGACGTAAACACCACAAACGCCTTGGCCGCGCGCTCCTTCTTGAGCGCCTCACGGATCGTCTTGACCATCATCCCATGCTCCGAGTGCCGAAACAACAGGTCTGCAAGCACCAGCACATCGAAGCGCAGCTGGCCCGCCGGCAGCTCCGCCACAATCGGGCCCACGTCGGCGCCCCAAACGAATCCGCGCGCCACGACTGCCGTGGAAATTGCGTGTGTGGCGCCGCCAACGCGTTCGTCGCACTCGTCGATATTCTTTTGCATGTTTTGCACGAGGTCCACGTCAGGGAAGTCGGTCACCACGACGCGCTGCGCGCCGAGCACGCCGCACACAAGGCTAGGAAGGCCGGCGCCCGCCCCAAGTTCAAAGACGGTCTTGCCGCGCACAAGGGCCGGGTCGCGCTCAAAGAGTTTAGAAACCACGCGGCTGCCGTTCCACAGGTGGTGTGCTTCGAGGGGCGAGTGGCCGACAAGGTGCAGGTTGATGGTGGTGCCGTCGTTGAGGTCGTAGGTCTGCATGGTTGGCGGGGGAGAGGGCGGGTAAAAGTCTTCGGGGTCTTCAAAGAGACCGCCGACGGATTCGGTGTCGGACATGGCAGCGGCAGTGGAGTGGTTGTGAGGGTTAGAGGCTAAGAGAGACGAGGTACACAGAGAAAAGCGTAAAGAGATGGTGGTTATGACGTCTTGAAGTCTATAGTGGGGCAGTGTGCCGCAATCAATTTTTTGCAGAGAAAAATCTACGCCAAACCCTAGAGATAAGATAGGTAAGGGTTATATGTTGGTCCTCGGGGGACGAGAGACTGGGTGGTTAAACACCGCCATTGCCGTGGGTACGCGCGAATTGCTTTAGCATCTGCACTGTAGCATCCTCCTTCTCTCTATACTCACGTAGTCTCTCTTCTCTCTCTGCCTGTTTTGCACGCCAGACTTCCTCTCGGCGCTTTTCACGTTCCGTCTTTTTCGCTCTGCGCCCTCGCGCAGGCGCTTGACATCCGCCAAACTGTCGCCGTCGCCCATGAGTGCCGCATCGTCGACTTCCT
>JACYXV010000754.1:0-10818 GCA_016859225.1 Thielaviopsis cerberus
TTACATAGAGTAAGTTTCTCTTGAGGGTAGAGCTAAGATAGAGTCTAGTCCTACTACGAAAGTAATAGGTTGTAATTTTAATATTTTAATTTTATTTTTCGGGTCTAAATCTATGTTTCACCAAGGGTTAGATAAATAATTTAAGATTAAATTATAAGAATTCTGAAAAACCACTTCAAAATAAAAAAAAAAATCATGTCCTGATTATTCCCCTTAAGAAGTTTATTCCTGATTATTTAATGAATACTTTTTTATAAATAATTCATAGGTAAAAGGGGTTATACTTTATTTATTTCCTGTATCTCTCATAATAAAGGAATAAATTAGGGGTAATTAAGTTGATATTTGTTTATTATAAAATAATAAATAGATTAAGGCTAATTGTCTGACATTTAGATTATTTAAAGACTTATATAAATAAAAAATTATAATGTTAAAAATTTGTAAAAATTTTAATAATTACCTATTTTTACCCCTAATAGTTACTACTTTGAGTTCAAAAAATATTCATACTTCAACTAAGTACAATGGTAAATTAAATCCTTGATTTGTTACAGGGGAGCTTCGCACATAGACGGTGAAGGGTGTTTTAACATATGAATAGCCAAAAGTCAAAGTAATCTTATAGGTTGACAAGTTCAAGCTAGAATAATAATAGAAGTTCATACAAAAGACTTAGATCTATTAAAAGATATTCAAGCTTTTTTAGGGGAAAAGGTACAATTACATTTAATAGAAAAGCAGCTAGATACTCAATGGTTGGTTTAAACGATATTAATAATATTATTATTCCTCATTTTAATAATTACCCTCTACAAGGGTCTAAATTGATGAATTATGTTCTTTGAACAAAATGTATAGATTTAATGTTAAAAAAAGAACATTTAACTCCAAAAGGTTTAGAGCAAATAGTTTCTATTAAATCTCAAATGAACTTCGGAGGTTCAGGTTTATTAGATTCATATTTTACTGAAGCTAAATCTTTTGAAAAACCTGTATTGGAAATTAATAATTTTTAATTAGATCCTCATTGAGTATAAGGGTTTTTGCTGCGGAAGGTTCATTTTTTATAACCATAGAACCTCAAACAAATAAAATTAGACCGAGAATAAGTGTTTGTTTAAATCATATAGATAACGATTTATTAATAAAAATAAATAATTTCTTAAATAATATTGGATCTATTTATTATTCTCCTAGTAATAATGCTTCAACATTAAAAATAGGTAAAAAAGATAATATTAAGAGTATATTAGGTCATTTTTATAAATATCCTTTACATAGGGGGGCGCAAGCTCTAAACTTTATAATTTTAAACCCTTCGGGTTTGGAAATGTCTAAAATAATCATAAGTGAAGCTAATTTATCATCAGAAAATATTAACAAGATAAAATTTATTAATAGTCAAATTAATAAATGAGATTAAAAGTAGGTTAATTTTTAGTTTATTTTAAGTGATTTATTTTGAAGTGGTTTTTTCTTTTTAACGTTAAGAAAATATGGTGGTTTAATTAATTTTTTACCCTTAACTTATACAGTCATACTAATAGCTAGTTTGAGTTTAGTAGCTTTCCCTTTTTAATTCGTTATGATTAAAACATTATTAGGGGATTAACTGCCAAATTCCGGGGACATCCTAAAGCTTTAATGACTAAACTATTTATCGCAAGATATATAGCGGCCTAAATGAGGGTATAGTAATACTATTAAAGATTATTAATTTATATTAATGAATGGACAATCGCGGATCTAAATCAATTATTAATTGGGTCATTAAATATAATTATAATTGTAAAAGAGCAACGAGTAGACGGCAGTTAGCATATTCTTATATGTATGCTTAAGATGTACTCTAATGAACTTCGAAAGAAGTTATCGATCATAGTTACTATTAAATTTTATTGCCTTATTGTATTAGGTTTATAATATGAGCATTTGCTATATTATGTATATCCTGATATTATATTATATATTCTCATATTACTCGTATTTTCAAGTACAAGTATTTTTATTCTGATTTAAATTCTATTTTAATAAACCCGTTATTTATTACAGGTTTTGTAGACGCTGAAGGATCTTTTATTATTAGTATAAATTCAAATAAGGAATTAAAAAACAAATGGGGCGCTAAAGCTTCATTTAAAATAACTCTACATTTGAAAGATAAAGCTTTATTAGATCAAATTCAAGCATATTTCGGTGTTGGTAATATTTATGTTTCAGGTTCAACTGTTTTATATGAAGTTAGTTCTTTAAAAGATTTAGAAATTATTATTAATCATTTTAATAATTATTGTTTAATCAGCAAAAAGTGATCTGATTTTTAGTTATTTAAATTAGCTGTTAATATGCTTAAAAAGGTGAACATTTAACTTTACAAGGGGGGCGCTAGCTCTAAACTTTAATAAATATCAGAGCATATCTGAATAAAGGTTTATCAGATAAGTTAAAAGCAGCATTTCCAGATATAATTCCAATAACAAGACCTTTGTTAAATGATCGTACTATACCTGATCCTCATTGAATCTCTGGTTTTACTAGTGGTGAAGGTTGTTTTATGGTAAGAGTAAGAAAAAGTTCAACAAGTGCAACAGGATATAAAGTGGAATTAATCTTTCAAATAACTCAACATTCTAGAGATGAAAATTTAATTAAAAATATTATGGATTATTTAGACTGTGGAAAGTATAGAGTTAGAAAAGGTGACTTAGCTGGTGACTTTATTGTATAGAAATTTTCAGATCTTAGAAAGAAAATTATACCTTTCTTTGAAAAGTATCCTATTATGGGCGTTAAACAGTTAGAGTTTAAAGATTTTAAATCAGTTACAAATATTATGCAAAATAAAGAACATTTAACTAAAAAAGGAGTAAATCAAATAATAAAAATACAATCTAATATGAATACTAAGAGAATATATGATTAAATAAAATTTAAAAATTTTTAAAAGAACATTGGTTAATGTATATGACAGGTTTCTATTCTAAAGACTTGATTTTAGAATCTGCATTTGGTCAATTCTGTTTTGAAGGAATAGCTGTTTACTTAATAGCTGTTATAGGGGCTATATTTACTACTTTATATTCTGTAAAAATTCTATTCTTAGCTTTCTTAACTAATCCTAATGGTCCTGTAAATTATTATAAACATGCTCATGAAGGAAATATTTTTATGAGTTTACCTTTAGCGATATTAGCTTTATTTTCAATTTATTTTGGTTTTATTACTAAAGAGATATATATAGGAATGGGTTCAAGCTTCTTTAATGATAATAGTATATTTATTCATCCTTTGAATGAAATTTTAATTGATACAGAATTTGGAGTAGATACTCAATTTAAATTATTACCTTTTGTATTTACTCTTTCATTTAGTATTTTAGCTATTTTAATATCGGAATATTCCGCTAAAGATGTAAATTCCTTCAAATTATCCCATTTAGGTTATTATATTTTTGGGTTTTTTAATCAACGTTTCTTAATAGAATTATTCTATAATAACTACATTGTCAAGGAAGTATTAGATTTAGGAGGACAAACTTCTAAAGGTCTTGATAAAGGTAGTATAGAGTTAATGGGACCGTTTGGTGCTTATGTGTTTTTGATTTACATTAGTAAAAGTTTAATAGGTATTAGTAATAGTGTTGTTACTAGATATGCCTTATTTTTTATATTACAAATTTGTATCCTTTACCTAGTGTTTATATTTGATAACTATTTAATTATACCAGAGTGATTTATAGTTACAATATATTTACTATTATTAAATATTATAATATCTAGACTATGATTATGAAATTCTTAAATTTATATCTTTTAGATTGTAATATGTTACAGTGTTTTGGCTCATTATTAATAGTATATATTATATGTGCAACATCTATTGAAGTGGCTAGATTTAATTTAGGCGCAAGCGAGAGCTGCGCACCCGGTTTCATTAATATATTAGCATTTATATTGCTATTATTCTATTTTAGCTTAATAACAACTAAATTGTTATTAGTTTATGAATTTATGGATTTAGAATTTTCTGAGGTAAAATTTGAAGATAATCAAATTTTATTTAAAGGAGATATAGATTCTCTAAATAAAACTAATAAATTAGATTCTAACGAATCTACTAGTTCAGGTATTAATTCTGCAAATTCTAACGTTAACTCTGGGAATACTAATATAGGATATTCAGAATCAAGACCAAACGATAATTTAAACGAAGTCAGCCGTGAGTCTGAAACAATCGAACCTACTAGTAGTTCTTCTAATGAAGTTAAAGAATCTAACAAATCAGATACAAAATCTGAAGTTCTGGATACTATGGATGCATTAACTAAAAATTATGAATCTGTTAACCTGAATGAGAATAAAGCTGGTCCTGTGAACAGTATCCCGGAAAATTATTTTGTGGTAGATGCTGAAGCTAGTTCTAAGTATATTGATGCAGTATTGGAGGCTTGTGAGAATAAGGTTTTAAATCATTCTGCCAGATTAATAAATGACTTGGAAGTTAGAATTAAATCAATTCAAAGTCAATTATCTGACACTACTAATCTTTCTACAAAAGAAATTAAAGATCTAGAGGAAGACTTAGATGATGCTATGACCTATCGTGAGTTAGAAATTAAATTTGTAATGGATAAATTAGATACTAAGTTAATTAAAACAGAAGCTGAGTCTAGTTCAAGTAATTCAGGTCTAAAAAGAAATAATAATTTTGAAGCTAATCAAGAATCTGAAAAAAAAAGAACAAAAAATGATTCTGATGACTAATCATTATTGACAGGGTTCCGTATATTTAGGCAATATTGTCTAAATATACACGGATTAGAGTAGAAGGTCTACGGTTTGATTGCAGATCGAATTTTTTGAGGGGTTCGATTCCTCCCTAATCCTTATTACATCAGATGTAATATAAACAAACGACATGTAAGGTGTAGGTTTATAAAAGGACATTTGTAAATTATAATGAAATTAATGCAAAATAAGTCTTATAGATATATATATATATAAATATACAATATGAGAATATTAAAAAGTCATCCCTTATTAAAACTAGTTAACGGTTATTTAATTGATGCCCCTCAACCAAGTAATTTAAATTACTTATGAAATTTTGGAGTGTGCCGTTTAATTAAACTGATGGAACTTAATAGTAAAGTCTGTCTAACTCGATTTAGAGATATTGTTTTAAGTAAAATAATAGAAACTCTAGACTGGAGCACTGGTTTACGTATACTTAAACCTAATAAGATTTGTATTCGGTCAACAAAATCAGAAAGCGAGAGCAGGGACTGGTCATTAGTCCTAGTATCTCTTGCGAGCTCATTCATCCATGGTGAGGCTAACAAACTTGACACGTATAAATGCGATCTTTTCAGCGGCATAGTCTCAAGGACAATATTATGGCTATGTAATCCCATGAATATATTAAAGATCCAAAGTAATATATTTAATTGAGCTGGGATTCGTGATTCTAGAATGAATTTTTATTTTAATAAATGTACGCAAGCACCTAAAGATGAACTCAAAGTCAGTTTAAGAACTCGGGAAGCAACCGCCTCTGATTTAAGCGGACTCGGAAGATTGGTAGTAAAAAGACCATTTTATGATCTGATGAAGCAATCTAGGTTAAAGACGACTTTATTCCAAAATCATGCTTTATTTATATTCAAAGTTATGGGGGAGGCCAAGTGTCTATACACCACCAAATCCACTGCTGATAAAGATGATGTAGTAAGAGTAAAGTTAGAAGACAAACTAGAAAATGGGAAATACTTTGGCTTAATGGAGATAATTGCAAATAAGGAATTTCTTATCAAAGCATACAATGATATAAGAAGTATTCCTGGTAATATGACTAAAGGTTCTGATAATGAAACTCTTGATGAAATTAACGAATCTTACTTCGATAACTTAATCAAAGAACTAAAATCAGGTAGCTTTAAGTTTAGACCTGGTAGGGTTGTTCAAATTCCCAAGAAAAACGGTAAATTCAGAACTTTAACAGTTGTATCCCCTCGAGACAAGATTGTACAAAAAGCCATCACTATCGTACTTGAAAGTATTTGAGAACCTCTGTTCCATGATACTTCTCATGGTTTCAGACCAAACAGATCTACTCATTCTGCTTTATTACCTATCTTCGTAAAAGGAGACAACTATAACTGGGTTATACAAGGAGATATCACCAAATGTTTTGACAACATTCCTCATAATATTATTAGAAATGCTCTTAGAAGTAAAATCGGAGATGCTTCACTGCTTCAACTTATCAATAAGTGATTAAAAGCTGGTCAAGTTATTAATTACAGAAAAGTGAAAGCTAAAGATATAGGAGTGCCCCAAGGAGGAGTTTTAAGTCCTCTGATATCTAATATTGTTTTAGACAGTCTTGATCAATATATGGCGAATTATAAATCTAAATTTGAAATTGGTAAACTAAGAAAGAGAAATCCTGATTATGCTAAACTAATTTACAAACGTAGGGTTACTAAAGATCCAAAAAAAGTTCTAGAACTTACTAATCTAATAAGAAATACTCCTTCAATAGTTAATATGGATTCTAATTTTAAAAGAATTATGTATACTAGATATGCTGACGACTTCGTTGTTCTGCTATCAGCTTCAAAGAATGAGGCTATTCATATTAAAAACAATATTAAAGAGGTCCTAAAAACTAAATGTGGTGCTGAATTAAATGATGATAAAACTATCATCACTAATATCAGAGATGGTTTTGAATTTCTAGGTACTAAGATCAGGAAGCCTTCTATGATTAACTTTCTAGTTAAACGTAATGACACCAAAATCAAAATACAAACTAGAATGTTAATGCTTGCACCCATTGAAAATCTTCTTGATAAACTAATTAAAACTGGATTCTCATATAGAAATTCACAGGGTGAAGTAATTCCACAATCTTATAACGCACTGGTAAATCAAGATCACTACACTATCATTACTTTCTTCAATTCCAAGATTAATGGGATAATAAACTATTACTCTTTTGCCACTAACTTAAACAGATTAAGATATATCATTTGACAATTACAAGCTTCTTGTGCCATGACCTTAGGGACAAAATTAAAATGTTCTATGAAAGAAATGTTTAAAAGATTTGGTAAACGGCTTATCGACCCTGCTACTGGGAAAGGGCTTAACTTACCTGACAATCTTAAAACTAAACACAAATTCAATAACAAAACTAACAAGATAGACCCGCTAAAAAGTCTGGAAATAACCTGATCTGGTAAGTTAACTACCTCTACTTTTGGTAGAAATTGTACAATCTGTGGTTCAAATACTGACCTAGAAATGCATCATTTACGAAAGGTAGCTGAGGTTAGAAACAAAATGAGAAAAGGTGACTCTACATATGATGAATGGGTAGGGGCCGCCAATAGAAAACAAATCCCATTATGTAAATATCACCATCAATTACTTCACAAGGGAGAACTATTATATCATGAATTAAAATTAATTGCGGATTATCGTAAATAAAACCTTAGACAGTTTACCGATTTAGATGTCTAAATCTCAGAGAGATCTCTTTAACTGGAAAGCCATATGATGGGAAACTATCACGTATGGTTTGGAGGGCAGTAATAAAGCTGACCCTACTCATTATTAGCAGTATGTCTAGTAATTCAAATAGTAACTGGAATTACTTTAGCTATGGATTTATACTCCGGTAGCATTTCATTGATTAGTCCTGTAGTATACTTATTTGTGAGTATCTTAATTATTAATTTAAGGGACCTAGACCCTTTTTGTGAAAAACGTACGAAGCGTGTGGGCTCCATTTATTTTACATTTTTTGAAGTTCTTAAAGAAAAATTAATTATCTTGGCAGATAAATTAATAAAAAATACATTAAGTTCTGATCCATCTAGTGATAATCATAATTTTTTATAATGATTAAGAGGTTTTACAGATGGTGAAGGATATTTTTTAATAAAATTAACATCAAGAAAAGTTTATAATAAAGACGGAGCTGTAGTTATACATAAAAGAGCTAATTTTGTATATTCTTTACATTTAGCTTTAAAAGATATAGGTGTATTATATAGTATACACCCCAAATTAGGAGGAATAGGTGTAGTTAGAGCATATGATAAAGACGCTTATTTTATTATTACTAAGCAAGAAGATCTTGATAAATTTATTCTTATGACTTTTAATTATTTTAATAGATTAAATACTACTAAATTATATGATTTTAGAGATTGAAATAGGGCTCGTCTTCTTTATTATGAATTTCTTAATCAAAGAAATTATGATTTACCTTTATATAAGGATAACAATTATTTAAACCTTTTGGATTCTATAATTGAAATTAAAAATTCTATGAATAGAGAAAGAATTCCAGTTGAAGGGTATAAAGAGAGACCTATAGTTATTTCAGATCATTGATTGTTAGGGGAGCTTCGCACATAGAGGCTGAAGGTTGTTTTTATTTTAATAATATTACTCCCGTGTTTTCGATAGGTCAAACCCGGATTAATTCGTAAGTCTTAGTGGCGATTAAGGAGTATTTATTACAAAAGAAAGATGATTTAGTTGTTACTATTAAAGATTATGAGCCTAATAGTTTAAATCCAAAACCTTCTTCAAGCTTATATTTAGGTAGAGGAAATAATACTTCTTTATTTATAGCTTTTTTCTTAATAAATTTACCATGATTATCTATTAAAGTTGTGGATTTTATCTGTTGAGTTACGGTTAATATTTTTATTTTTGAAGGTAAACATACTTTATCTGAAGGAAAAGAAATGATTAAGTTTTTAAAATCTAAAAAGGATAATTTATTATGATTTAAGGATAAGTTATTTGTGGATAAATGGGTAGATTTATTAAAACAAGAGAGTAATAAGAATATATCTGATGTTTCTTCTATTAATATTGATGAAGGAAGTTTAGAATACCCGGGACCCCTGGGCCATTTGTCTAATATCAAGAGTGAAACTATGGATAAGGTATCTGCTTCACAGGAGCGAACTACTAATTCTTTTGTTTTAGTTACTGATAATAACGGTAAAAGTTTTACTTTTGAATCTAACGTTAAATGTGCAGAATATTTTGAAGTATCTAAAGTCACAATAGGTAGATGAATTAATAAGAATGCTTATGTTGAAACCAAGAAAGGTGTCTTCTTATTAAAAAAAATTAACACTATGTATAAACATGGAGAATAATTTTAGGGTACAAGCTATAGCTCTTGTTTATATCTTAATAGTTATTTGTTTTTATGCTAGCCAGGGAGGAATGTTAACTCCTTCGCACCATATATACTTATATTAGGTCTTTCACGCAGGCTTCGTCTAAAAATACGGCTTCGCACAAAATTTTTTAAATAAATTAATAATTAAAGCAGATTCTAATATCTGGTGGATATTATTATAATAACACGTATAATAATATTTTTAAGTACAAATAGTAATAATTTATTTTTATATAAATTGTTACTGGAATTACTTTAGCTAAGGAGTTTATGTGTAGCTATAAAATCTTACAAATTGCTGGAACACCCGTTAAATTATTATGGACAATCAGCAGGGTAGCTACTTACTATTTAAGTAGAATCTTCAGAGACTAAAGGTAAGACAGATAATAATAAATTATTATTTGATGATATAGTCCAACTTATCGAGAGAGTTAAGATACATAGACAATTTTTATTTTTTATTATGTTTAAACTTATTGTTTTCAGATACAATAGTCTATTTAATAGCAAATTATTAAACTCCTTCAGAGGTGGTAATTTATCCAATTTTAGTACGTTAAATGGCAGAGGTGAAAAGGATCTAAAGATGTTAAATCCTAATTGAGTTACAGGATTTGTAGATGCTGAGGGTTCTTTTTCTATGTCAATTTTTAAGTCTAAAACTGCGGCTATTGGTTGAACTATTGAACCTTGTGCGCCGCTATGGATATTTATTGGAAGAGGAAATTTTTATGAAATAACACATTCACTCATGTGGTTTCAAAAGAGATGAACCCTCTATTAGTGTTTCCGACTAATATAAATCAAAAGACTTACCTAAACCGAAATGGAGAGGGAACTGTAGCATGTCTTTAAAGTGGAAAACGGTCAATTTGACTTTGGATTTCTGCGAGATAAGAATGACCATGGAGCTATATTTATGTAAGGTGGGGCGCCGTTCAACCCGGATATCGTCGAGATCATTAATGTAATGTGGAAGTCCGAGACAAGCTTACACATGGAAACTATAATTACACCCTATGTCCTGTGGACTAAGAACATACTCCTAAAGTCATCAATACCAATAAAGAATCAATTGTGGGATTTCCTAAGGGCAGTAATGTCTATGGAAACGGAGTTCTAATAGTAGGTAATAGAAAATGAGGCATTCTATTACTGAAGTGGAACAGTATTCTCACCCTTCAACTACCGTCGCTGTGATAAACGGTGCGGATTTGCAGGAGGGGATAAATATCACTAAATATAAGTGTACTATGTTGATAAAGGAATATGGAGAGCCGTATGCATGTAAACGTGCACGTACGGTTCGGAGGGAGCGTTCTGGTTATCCTTAACCTAAAAATCTAAGGACCTGGTCTGCGACCCTACTATTATTACATTACATATTAAAGATATAGAGTTATTAAATAAAATTAAATTATTTTTTGGAGTGGGTGTTGTTTCTACTATTGGAAGTAAAGGGGCACGTCATAGAGTTAGATCTAGAGATGGTCTTAAAACGATTATCTCGCATTTTAATAAATACCCTTTACAGACCACAAAAATTCAGAATTTTGTTAGTTTTTGTTATATATTAGATTTAATGAATCAGAAATATCA
>JACYXV010000755.1:0-10810 GCA_016859225.1 Thielaviopsis cerberus
TTTTTTTTTTTTTTTTTTTTGGCTACGTATAAATCTAGCCCATTTCCAGTCTTGAATCTCCTTCATCCTTTTCTTTGTCTTCATCCTCGACTTCTCTTCATCTTTTCTCTTGACTTCTTTTCCTGCTGACCGGTGCCTCTTTTATTAACTACTATCAGTAAAATGGCTTCTCGGATTGTTCCCTCCAACCTGGCCCGTCTGGCTGTCCGCGCCGCTCGCCCTTCCGTGCAGACTTTTGCTGCTCCCATTGGTGCCCGTGCTTTCTCGGCTGGTAAGACATATGGCCTGAAGACCACTGGCTCCAAGCACGAGACTGTTCGTGAGAAGGAGGTCCCGGTGTCGGTCTACGCTCCTGACTCCAAGGGCAACTCTACCCCTTCCTCTGACCACTTCACTATTCCTGTGAAGGCGACTGGCGCCCCCACTGGCACTCCGGCTCCTCCTGTTGAGGATGAGTCTGCGACTCCCCTGACTCAGGAGCAGTACGATGCTCTTCCCAAGACGATGAAGTCTATGTCTCTCATGGGCAAGGTCGTCATTGTGACTGGGTAAGTTGTAATTCTGATTTGCTGTAATCTTGAGTCTTGTACTAACTGCAACTTAGTGGTGCTCGTGGTCTTGGCAACAGCATGGCTCGCGCCTGTGCTGAGGCTGGTGCTCGCGCCATTATTCTCTTTGACGCGAACCAGGAGCTGGGTGACCAGGCTGCTGAGGAGCTCCACAACAAGACTTCTCTGCCCGTGACCTTCTTCAAGGTTGATGTTCGCGATGGCGCCGCCATCAACGCCGCCGTTGATGCGGTTGTTGAGAAGTTTGGCGCTCCTGATGTACTGGTCAACTCGGCCGGTATTGCTGAGTAAGTTTTTTCTCCTTCTTTTGTGAAATGCTTGGTAGGCTAACAATGACAATAGCTCCAACATCAAGGCGGAAACTTATGACCCTGCCATGTTCCGTCGGTTGATTGACATCAACCTCAACGGCTCATTCCTGATGTCGCAGTCTGTTGGTCGCGCCATGATGGCTGCTGGCAAGCCTGGAAGCATTGTTTTGGTTGCTTCCATGTCGGGTACCGTTGTCAACTACCCGCAGGAACAGTGCTGCTACAATGCGTCCAAGGCTGGTGTTGTTCAGCTAGGCAAGTCTTTGGCTGCTGAGTGGGCTAAGCACAGCATTCGTGTAAACTGCATCAGCCCCGGTTACATGGACACGGCTCTGAACCGCGTTCCCGCCCTGGATGCCCAGAAGAAGATCTGGAAGAGCTTGACTCCTCAGGCTCGTCTGGGTGCTGTCGATGACTTGAACGGTCTTTGCGTCTTCCTGGCTTCGGACTCGTCTAGCTTTATGACGGGTTCCAATGTTCTGATTGACGGTGGCTACACTTGCTACTAAGCGTGCGCTGTCGTTGTCGGATAGTTGACTGATTCCGGATTGTCAAATCGTTTGTTTCATCCGGTCTTGATACGATCCCATGTTTGCTTCTTCCAACCCCCCAAAGATGCGCGACAGCGACATTATTTGGTTTGCATTTCTTTTTTGCTCACAGTTGAGCCCTTGTTTCATTTCTGTCATTTTTTTATATCTTTTTACAACGCATGTTTTGTTTGGAAATTATGGATTGATTACTCGCTCTATGGTGGACGAGTCGGTTCAATGGGATTTTGTTATTATGAATGGTGCACGATGTCAATGTTTTGGACCAATACACAAAAATTATAGAACTCTTTGTTTGAAATATATGACTACTAGCAGTTATGAGTGTCTTTCAACAAAGTGCGCAGGACATTAGTCAAAGGACAGGTGTAATTGTGTCAATGTTTCTCAGCTAGCTCAATAGAAATGACTTCAGTTAGTCTAATCTCGTGATGGAATTTAGTTTACAAGAGGAAGCATGAATCCAGATGCACTCATACATCAAACTACAGTATAGGTACCACTCGCAGTGCAATGCGCTGTTTAATAAACTAAATTGTACATCAATATCAATTCGTATGATGCTAATAAATCAAAACAATGCCCTAGCTAAATCAACAGATTGGTATAATTCGGCTTTTTTTTTTTTGCCATAACACCTGTATTCCCAAATAAACCAAATAACCAGTTACGATGTCCAACAAATCACAAAACGTACAAACACAGCTCCAACACCTCCAAGCTAAAGAGTATTGATACACCAGAAAGCCTCCGTTGAATTCTTTACTCGCGGTCCAAACCCTCTTCAACAGCAGCCAGAATCAGGTCACGAGCTTTCTCAACACCCGAAGCAGAGCCAACAATCTCAATCGACTGGTCCTCGGCGTTGGGCTGGGGGACAGTAATCTTGCAGTTGCTCTGGTTGCGAATAGCCTTGACCTTGGATCCACCAGGGCCGATAATGAAGCGGTAGTTCTTCGTGTCAGGCAGAGTCATGAAAGCCGTGGTGGTGCTACCCTTGGACTGCGAGAGGGCCGTCTGGATGGCCTTTTTAGCCTTCTCAATGTTCTCGGGAGAACCGCGCAGGACCCAGGGGATCTCGCCAGACTCGGTAGACTCAGTCTGGACAGTAGTCCAGGTGTGAGCGTTGGCGATGCTGTCAGCGTCATCAGTAATCAGCGGCAGAGCACCGCCAGTCTGGCGAGTAACCTCGGGCTTAGCAGGAATTTCCTGGCCAGCGTGGTCGACGCGGACGTTGAAGTCGTTGCGCAGACGGCGGAAAAACTGGCCATTGTTGGAAATAGCATGGTGCTGGCTGCGAGGGATCTGGATGGTCTCACCCTCCTGCTCCTTAACCAGAACAGCAATGTGAGCCATGGCCTCCTCAACATTCTCGGGGCGACCAGTGATTTTGACCGCAGTCTTGCCATCACCCTGGCGGGGAATGTCCAAAGTGACTGAAAACTTGGTCTCAATACCACGCTTGACGTCACCACCACGGCCAATGAGCGAACGGTGTTGATCAATGGGAACGTCAATGACATTGCTGACCTGAGCGTCCCACTCGGCAATCTTGGCAGTGATGGCAACAATCAGCTTCTCCACCACATCAGTACGACCCTCCAGCTTGATAGTGTTGCCATCAGTCTCCTGCTTGGGGAACTGAATGGTGCGAGCCAAGTCACGACGCTCAACCGAGCCACCAGCCTCCTGAACAAGGTCGCGGATACCAAGACCACCAGCGCCAATCAGAGCCTTGTGGTGCTTGCGGTCAACGTCCAGGGTCTTAACAACAGTGTCCTCAAAGACAGCACGCTGCTCCTTCAGGAGCTTCTCGGCAGCCTGGACCTGGGCCTTGGTACCCTTCAGTTGAATCTCAACCTCCTCAGTATCACGGTTACCCGGGATATCGATTCTAGCACCAGTAGCCTGGCGCAGCTCATCAAGGGCAGCACCACCCTGGCCAATAATGGAGGGCACCTGCTTCTGCTTGACCACAATGGTCGAGACAAATGAGTTCTCCTTTAGGTACTGGAAGAGAGAGAAGATCTCGTCGCGGGCCTCATCAGCACCCTTCTTGGGGCCACGAATGATGACCTCGTCAGCCCCCTGCTGGCGACGCGGCTTGCCATCATCGCTCGAGCCATCCTCACTGCTGCTGTCCGAAGCCGCAGCCTTGGCCACACGGGGGAAGAAGATCAGAACCTTGTAACGGGTCTGCAGGCGGTTGATGGTAGAGCCCTGTGCACCAATGAGCTCACGGTGGAACTTCGGATCAATCTTGAGCACGTGCGTGGTCTCATCAGCCAGAGTACGAGCCAGAGACATGATGTGAGACTTGGCAACCTCAGCCTTGGCCTTGGGGCCCTTGAGCTCAACCTGGCCATCCTGGACCTGAATTTCAACATCAAAGCGGTCGCGGAGCTCACGAATGTTGGAGCCACCCTTACCAATCAGGTGGTTAGCAAATTTCTGAGGGAAATCAAAGGACAATGTGAAGCCGCGCTCCAAATCGTCCTTGGTCTCCTGTTCGATAAACTTCTCAACCTTGGAGCTCATCGAAGTAACGGAGCTGGCGGGACCGCGAAGGATAACACGGAGACCAGAAGAAGAAACGCGAACAGGGAAAATGTCCTCAGGGACCTTTTCTTGCTCCTTCTTGATAAAGCGGCGGAGGCGCTCGTGGAACTTCAGAGGGATCTCCATGGCCACAGTGCTAATCTCCTCTTGCTTTGAGATGAGATCCTTGACATACGCTTGGGCAAGGTTGAGGGCAGCCTTAAACTCAGCCTCCTCAGCCGCAGTAGGAACAGTGCGAGGAACCTGGAAAGGAACCTCAACAGGGTCTTTGGACTCAAAGACCAGAACAACGGGGTCCTTCTTTTCAGCGAGCTCAGGAACAACCAAGTGGACACCGTAGTCCTCACGAACACGGTTGCTCACATTCTTGCGCAGGTTGTTGTAGAAAAAGGGGTCCACAACCAGAGTGCGCATTCTGCTGGGAGGGTGGCTGCTCATAATGCTGGTAACCTCACTACGAGCAGGGATAATGTTCTGAGGATTACTGATGTACAGCTGCCACGGCATGGCGCCGTGGTCAGAGAGAGGAGCGTCAATGTACGCATCGTACAGTCTCTGTAGTCTCTCAATTTCCTTCTTCTGCTTCAGGTAGCGAGTAACGTTACGAGCGTGAGCAGCCGCGTTGGGGGCATTGCGGTGAATGCGAGTAATATCAATGGTCGAGCACTGGACGTTCATAGCCAGTTCCTCAAACTTGCGAGTAGCCTCAGCCAAAGCATTGGCAGGGCCAATGATGGTGACCACATCGTCATCATCAGCAGAAGAAGGGAGGACCGAGCAGTTGGTTTCGGCAAAGAAATCCTCTAGAGAAACACCACGGCCACCAAAGATGAATAGCTGACGGCCACGCTCAATGGGGCACTGGTGCAGCTTCAGCTGCTGGCGGAGTTCAGCGGCACGCTTCTCTATTGAAGCCTTGGCCTGGAGAACCGAAGCACGGTCGCCGACAAGAACGATAGGAGCCTCCTCAGGGGCGGCATCAAAGTCACCCGAAGCAGACAGAGCAGCAGCGCTCAGCGACGGAACACGGACCTGGATACCGTGGGCCTTCTCTAGCGCTTCGGCGTAGACGTTACTGGGACCCGCAATGAAGGGGTAGAACTGGGCAGGAATTCCGCGGATCTTGGTGCTAGAGTTGGCACCACGCTCCTTGACAATCTTCAGGATCTCGCTCTGGGCGAGAGCAGCAGAGACGGTGTTACCCTCAATGGTAACGTTGATCTCGCCATCCTCTTCATTGCTAAAGGTGGGAACCTCGCTGGCCTTGGGGAAAGTGATACGCGCACCAGTCTTTTCCTCAAGAGCCTTAATGGTAGAGCCCTGTCTACCAATGATGAAGGCACGGACAGCCTGAGGGATGGGAATGGTCACCGTTTTCTAAATAACCGTTAGCTGCAACGCCCTACACTTGGGACGCAAACACAACATACCTTGGTGCCAATCTGCTCAACCAGATCCTTTAGGGCTTGCTGGGCAACGTCCTGAGGACCAGTAGCGTCGAAGCGAACCTTGCCACCAGCCATGGTCGACATGGTAATGTTGGCACGCGACTTGCGGTTGATATCCTTGATGACATCAGGAATGGGGCGACGGAGCTTGTCGCGAGGCATCAGCTCTTGAGGCTGGACGGTGATGGATTCAACCTTGCGTCCAGGAATGGTGACCGAAGGCACAGCCGGGCGCGAGGGGATGGCAGGACCACTCTCGCCGGTAGCCGACTTGAGACCGCTACCCCACGAAGGAGGAGCAACGTTCTTGGCAGCACCAGCGCCGAGCTCGGGAAAGGCCTCCTTGGAGCCCAGGTCAATGGTCTTCTTGGGGGGCTTCACGGTGGGAAGGTCCTCGTCGACAGCATCTTCAACTGTAACAGCATGGGCAGCCTCATGCAACTGTCTCATAGCGGCAGCATCAGAGTGCTCAATGTTGAGAGCATCAGAAGCAACGGGAGAAGACATTGTATCGGATCGTGTAGTCGAAAAAGATTACACGAGACAGGTGTTCAAATAGGCTAAACCGAGACGGAAACAGAGGGACTCGAAGTATGGGGGTTATTAAAGAACCCCGCTGTATTGAATGAGAATGTTAGTTGATGAGACCAAGAGCAGAGGCTTGCAAGGTAGCAAACAGCTGCCAGCAGGATTAGATTGGATTGATAGATTAGAAGAAGCAGCAGAAAGATGGCCGCAGCAAGTAGCCGAGACGACAAGACAGCGCTTTGCAGTAGCAATTAAGCCCCTGCAAGCAATCAATGCCTCAATTTCAAGCAAAAAGCCCGGAGGGAACAAGCAATGGCAGATGTCGCCATGGTTCAATGGAAATTGCTTGCGAGGGCGGAACGCGCCTTGTCTAGAGCCGTGCAGTGGCAGAGTGGAGGTAGTATGGGATGAAGGGTGTGGACGTACCGGTCGCAACTCGATGGAAATGTATGACGGCGGATTTGTTTGTAATGAAACGGGTGCTTTACAGCAAACAGAGGCCAAGTAAAAACAAAGGCGAAAGACGGAATGTTTTGATTGAGAGGAAGAAGAAAACAAAGCCAGTAGAAGAAGAGGAAAGGGAAAGTGGGTTAAGTCTGGAGTCTTGAATAAATAGTCTTGGTGCAAAAAGAACACCTAAAGATTTAGATGGGGCAACAATCAACTTGTTACCGCTAACTGGTAAAGAAGCTGATAGAAGCAAAGAGGGTGATGTGGAGCTTTGGAAGATTTACAGGGGTAGCTATTCAGTCATTCTGATAGGTCAAAGGGCCAGGAACAAGGCAAAATAAAGAAGGGCACACCAGTGGGTTTATACTTGAGAACCAGGACGCAGCTAAGCCGCCCCGAGTATTTAGAGGAACCAAAAGAATTACAAAAAAATTACAAAAAAAAATACAAAATACAAAAAAAAAAAAAAAAAACCTTGTCAGGCCTTTACAACGGCAGAATCGACGGTCAAAAACTCCCACGCGGGAACCGGTTTTGTGGGTTTCGCCGCTGCAAAGTGGGTCTCATCTGAGTAAGGGTAGGGTTAGCTGGAAGCAAAAGTGGATACTATGCTGCCTACGGATTTCACTTAACGCGAGTCGCGTCTTGAATTTTGGCTTTGAGATTTGCCCTCTTGGTGGTGACTCGGCCAAGTCAACTCCAACACATGGCCAACATTATTTCAGCTACTTTGTTCTATCGCTCTCTGCCAAATAGATAGACTCTCAAATTTATCGTTTTAGTATTTCTCTTTTCACCGGTCTGGCCCCATAGTTCCATCATTACGTCATAAGTCATACTCTAATCAACCCCGTCATGGCGACCATTAAGCCCATCGACAGTGGAACTGCATGTATTTCCCCTTTCAGTCTTTAGTCTCCCGGTGCTAATACTGCCTACAGATTCACCGAATCCAGTCTGGTCAGGTCATTGTAGATCTGTGTTCAGTGGTCAAGGAGCTGATTGAAAACAGTGTCGATGCTGGCGCCACTAGCATTGGTGGGATCTAATGAACTGTTTATATGTGCTTCTAATGCTAACAATCAGACAGATGTCCGCTTTAAAAATCAGGGGTTGGATTCCATTGAGGTTCAAGACAATGGATCCGGAATCAGCCCTGATAACTATGCTGGCGTAGGCTTGAAGCATCATACATCCAAGCTGTCTAGCTATGATGATTTATCCAGCCTCCAAACTTTTGGATTCCGCGGCGAGGCAGTATCCTCTCTGTGTGCTCTCAGTAACGTCGTGGTCATCACCTGCCAGGCAGGCCAAGCACCCAAAGGTGCAAAACTCCAGTTTAGCCATTCTGGAGCACTACAGGATGCATCAGTGGTGGCAGCCCAGAAAGGAACAACCGTCATTGTGGAAAACATCTTTCACAATCTGCCCGTTAGGCGCAAGGAACTTGAGCGGAACATCAAAAGAGAGTGGAATAAACTGATTTCGCTGCTCAATCAATACGCCTGTATCCAGACAAACCTCAAGTTTACCGTTTCTCAACAGCCAAACAAGGGCAAGCGAGTCGTCATGTTTTCGACAAAGAGCAATTCCTCCACCAAGGACAACATCATTAATGTGTTTGGAGCCAAGGCAATGACGAACCTGGTTCCCCTCGACCTTGTCTTGGAGTTGAAGCCGACCACCTCGAGTCTTGTGACAGGAGGCCAGCTCACGAATGAGGTCCACATCAAAGGCCATGTGTCCAAGCCCGTCAACGGCGAAGGGAGGCAAACTCCGGACCGTCAAATGTTCTACGTCAACGGCCGGCCCTGCGGCCTCCCGCAGTTTGCTAGAGTCTTCAACGAAGTCTACCGGTCGTTTAACTCTTCTCAATCACCGTTTATTCTGGCCGATATGCAGATGGACACCCACCTCTACGATGTCAACGTCAGTCCTGACAAACGTACTATTCTCCTACATGACCAGGGTTCAATGCTTGAAAAGCTCAAGGAAGCCCTTATAGACCTGTTCAACAAGCAAGACTACACGGTCCCTGTGGCCCAGCTCTGGTCAAGTAAAAAACCCCTTGCAAGCGGCAGCAAGACCAGTTCTCCGATTCTACCATCTAGCCACAACTCTCTGACATCAAAGAGTTCGCGCGTTTCGGTTTCAAATCTTGGTACCTCAAGCGGAGTGTCCTTGGCTCTACCAAGCAGTTCCAACACTGAGCTGAGCACGACAGATGTACACGATGAAGAAGCTGAATCATTGCCATCAGCAGCTAGAAGCCATCCCCTGCACTCGGTTGGTCATGGCGCCAACGGAAACTTCCTTGCTCCGAGACTCCAAAGAAACGCTTTGGATGCGGTAGAGATACAGGCCAGCGCTTCGAATTTTGTTTCTGCAGGCAGCGTTCTAAAGAAGCAACAGGAAGAAGAATCCAGAATGGACTCATCAGAATCTGAAGTTGAACAAGTCATCATTGACCCAAGCGTCCCTAAAAAGGTTCGAGATTTCCACTCTCTACTTGCTCACCAGGCCAAGAAAGGCCATAGGCCGTTGAAATCCGCACAACACGGTAGCGACGATGAAATGTTTGTACGACAAGAGTCTGAACCCGAAGATGATGGACGGTCGACAGCATCGCGGCCACAGCCAAGCTATATTTCTAGGACGTTTAAGCGGTCCAACGACGTTGCCGTTATTAGCATTGGCGACAACACAGTCACAAGAAACATTGGCCCGTGTACAAAAAAGACCAAGCCAAGTGGGCCGCGGAATGTACGGTCAACCCTCGTTTCTCAATCAAGCGGTACGCCAAGCTTTGGGGGGAGATTGGCCCAGATGTTTGCTGCTCAGGCTTCGAGGAACTCTCAGGTCGGCAATCAAGGGGAAGAGGACGAGGATGAAGAGGCTCAAGAAGGAGAAGCTCTTGTTGGAGGTGAGGATGAAGATGTTGAGATGGAGAGTCCGGCCCCAAGGGGCACAAGGAGAAAACGGGCATGCACTGATGCTGACGAGCCACCGAATCCTGATGCCGACGAGTCACTGAATCCTGATGCCGACGAGTCACTAAATCCTGATGCCGATGGCGATATCGACATTCAAGATGCAGCACCGATGGAGCCACAGACAAACAAAGCCACCAAAGCCCTGCCAGAGCCTGTTGTGGCAGCTGTCCCGGTAGTCAACGCTCTAAAGAGACCTGTCAAAAGAGGCTCAACCGTCTCCCTGGTTCAGCGTATCAAAACCTCTGAAAACGCCATCAAGGCCTCGATTTCCGCTCTTCAATCAGCCCTGGCTCCGATCCAGTCCTTCATAAAGGAGCAAGACTCCGACATTGATGCAAATGCCGACAACCTTGAAGCTAGCGATGCCGAAGAGAAGCTGTCCCTGACAATCTCCAAAGGCGACTTTGGCCGCATGAAGATTGTTGGCCAGTTCAATCTCGGCTTCATCCTTGCCGTGCGCCCTGCCATAAACCCTGATTCCAATTCTCCCGACCGCGAAATCCGCAACGACGAGCTCTTCATCATTGACCAGCACGCTACTGATGAAAAGTACAACTTTGAGCGTTTCCAGGCCACTACTATAGTGCAGTCGCAGCGCCTCGTCAACCCCAAGACTCTCGATCTGACTGCTCTTGAGGAAGAAATCGTGCTGGAGAACCAGCCCGCTCTGGAAGCCAACGGCTTCATTGTCTCCATTGACACCTCTGGCGACGTTCCTGTCGGCTCGCGCTGCCAGCTCCTTGCGCTGCCGCTGAGTCGCGAAACGACATTCACTCTAAGTGACCTCGAGGAGCTGATTTCGCTGCTCGGCGACAACCAGTCCTCGCTTTCGGCCGAAGCCCGGCTCTCGTCGTTTGCCTCGCCAGCGACGTCGTTTTACGAAGCCGCCAGAAAACTGACTGCTCTTCCGCGGCCCACCAAGGTGCGCAAGATGTTTGCCATGCGAGCGTGTCGGAGCAGCGTCATGATTGGGCGGGCGCTGACACCGGGGAAAATGGAGACTCTGGTCCGACACATGGGCGAGCTGGACAAGCCGTGGAATTGCCCGCATGGACGGCCAACGATGCGTCATTTGTGCAGTCTGGCGGCATGGGATCAGAGAGGGTGGAAGGAGACGCTGGGAGCGGGGCACATTGGAATGGAAAAGGCTAGTTGGGCAGATTACCTAAAGGGGTAAAAGCGGAAGTCTAAGCCTGTTATTTGTACTCGACATCACCATTAGGCTCATTGCTTGTATAGCTGAAGCTTCTATCCAGTGACGTCATTGGCACATGCATGTTTGACGATCCTTTACTGCAACTTTCTTACCCAGTATTCGTTTCGACTACCTCGATGTTTAGTACTAGTATTTGATTTGATTTGATTTGATTATATTTAACGTCTACCTACTTCCTTACTGGA
>JACYXV010000756.1:0-10721 GCA_016859225.1 Thielaviopsis cerberus
ATAATCTTATTAGGTTTTATACGAGCAATATATAGTGGTCAACTACTAATAAATACGTTTCTCTTTGCATCTAGAAGCTTTGGGCTCTAATCTTGGAATCTCCGGACATGGCTGGCACGGCCTTGCCTTGTTGCGCAATACAGGTGGAATGTTCCAAGCCGCGTTCTGGAACGCTAGCTATTCTAGGGTTTCGTAGAAAAGTGTGAGATGACCGGTAAAAAATGAATCTGTGAAATGTAGAAATAGGGTTGGTTGTGTCTGAGTTCTATGACAAACGATAACCTGACTGTGATCTTGGCAAATATAATAGGGTTACTAACATTAGGGTTAAAGACGACACACAATGTCTCGTACATTGTTGTGTCTGGTTTTGGTATTATTGCGAAAGCCTCTAAGCTAGGACAAAAACTTCCGCAGTGAAATAGAGTGCCATTGATGACGACAGAGCTACCTCTTATACGAGGGCCCCAAACACGGTAAAATGAGTCGAGGAACAGGCTCCACTGGCAGCGCAACAATACCACACGGCAGCCTATATGCGACCTACATTATACGGCTTGTGGTCTGCAGGTAGAGGCTCTTCACAAGGTAGGCAAGCACAGAGGAAGTCTAAAACAGAAGCAAGACATAAACAAACAGGGGAAAGAGGTGGACAAACCTGTATGGCTGTCGATATTTGGTGAGCGACACATTGTGCTCACGAACGCCTATAAAACACGTTTTGGCCATCATATCACTGTCTGCTCAAAATTTCGAGTTTTGGGTAGTGTGAATATTCAACATTGTCTCTTCAGGCCTGGAGTCGCCTCATGTCTCTCATATTAGGCTTTAGTCATCTTGGCTGTACTTGTTGCTCCTGACTTTTGCCCCGTGCAGTTAGCGTCAGCTCCAGCGTGACGATGAATAGAAAGGGTGGCGAGAAATGCATCGAATAGGGTTCTTAGGGGCGGGTTGGTGAGCTAGGGAGTTGGTCTTGCTAGTTTGGGGTCTGATTTTCGCGAGAAAACTAAACAGTGAAGAAGAAAAGTCATATCTTTACGTCTGATTATGGCAGTCGAGAAGAGCACATGACTTGAGAGTTTGCGCATATCACCAGATTTGTTAGCAGTAGCCTATGACAAGGAGCTTTCCCCAGCGGCACGAAATTCCCAAAACAAACAAATCTTTGCACTGACGCTGACTCTCTTCGTATTGCTTGTTTTGCTCACTCACATGTCGAACCGTCTGACCACTGGCCAAGTTGCAGCCAGGAAGCACAGGCTAAGTTTTTGTCTTTTCACCACGCAGAGAAATGAAGGTGACTTTGATACAACCTGTGCCTTGTATCCTTGAAAGGTCTTTACCAGAAAAAAAGACACATTCCGAAAGCGCCGGGTGATTAGAAGAATGGGGCTGAACGTGACATATAGGTAGCGAGAGCTCAATGAGATTTGACATTTGACTTGGCTTGATTGCTTCATCAGCCGATTGTAGGCTTCGCTAAAGGTGTGTTACCCTTGACTTGACTGAGGAAAGAAAAAGAAAAAAAAAAGCCATGGAATCTAATGGATAAGGCTGCGTACAAGTCGTCGTCGACCTTGAGGCTCTTAGTGGCGATGGCGAGAAAAGAAAATTCTGCTAGGGCTAGAAATGAACTAGAAAACTTTTCATGAGATGGATCGAGACATGTCCCTGATACACGCCAAGTATCGAGTACATTCCATAACTCTGGTATCTGTCACTGATTGCATGTACTTGGTACATTACGTCTCAACTATCACAGTGATTTGTGACAACCTAGCGCACATCTAGCATAACCGCCGTTTTAAACTTTGTACTTGTGACACTGAACTCTGAACTTACACGAGAGAATCTCATGAATGATACACAGATCCAGCTTTTTGCTTTGGTTAATCATCAAGTACTATATATCCATCTGTAGCAACTTGTGATGTAATGGGTACTATGGATATCTCTCGTATTCCACCCGCACAAGACCCACACCCAGCGCTCAGGTGTGTGCTAAAGTGGGCTCGCCATATTGTATGTATACTTTTGCATCTCCCTTTCTTCTTAGTTTCAAGTACGGCTTTTAGCCGATGTCCTTCTATTGTTTAGCCCTTTTTAAAGAAGTAGGTTTATGCTTGTACTGCTTTATGTGGTGTGTTGCCTGCATGCAATATAAATAATGTGTCTCACTTTTAACACGCCCGCCATTCATTCCTGATATACAATCGACAAAGACTGCCACTCTTTTGGAGACATGACCCTCGTATAGAGGGAGGAGGGAAGCGGGTGACTTATTGTATTGCAGACTCTGCATAATGACTTGTACATGTATGTACATGCACGATGTGCTTGGTAGCAACGACATAAATACACGGCGTTCTGGTAGCTAGCCATAATATAGCATGTCATGACAAACTGGATGAACCAATGCAGATGTAAGATACAACGGTAAGCGTGCCACTTGCACTAACTTCCGGCCGTGATCTTCTCCTTACTTTAAATCCAACTGTCCATTCAAGACCCGAAAAAGTGGACAAGGCTGTCGCTGTTGCCTGCCTACGAAACGGGCAAGAACAGGATAATATGAAGAGGCTGCGCGTGGCGCACAATAATTCTAAAGCCCTATTCTGGCTGCAAGGGGGCGCAGAGTTTTTTTAATGGATAGCTATTCATCGTCCTCCGGAACGCCCATATCCGTACACACCGAGCGGCGGGTCGGGTCTGAAATCTTTAACTCAAAACCACCCGAGCTGACTTGAGCGCTGTCATCCGTTCATCAATTAGCGGTCATTCTTTATTACATTGCCTCCACAGACTCCTAGTATTTTGCCGCAATACTGGCAACTTGACGAATTTGAAGCATACAGCATCAATCGTCCTGTGCTTTTCCTTTTACTTTCCAGGATATTCAAATTCTGCAGTATCTATTTCGAGTTTTCGGTTGTAAGCATCTTGTATCGGTAATTTTCCACTCCTTTTTTCTCCTATGCCGTTTTGGACTTTGCCTGTCTGTAGCAGAGTAATCTGGAGCCCTGATCTTCTTGGCAGGCCCCTCCCTTTGCCCTGCTCAGCTTTGCTGATGTATTTTTATTTATTCGACCTTTGGCTGCCAACTAACGTCGTTTTAATTCTTCTAGGTCTCGGTCTCTCCCCCGCCAGTTGCAAACCTTCTTTGACCCTTTCTTTTGTGGCATTTGGCTTTGCTTCCGTTGTAGAGGCCGCCGCTTTCGCCTCGATTCTAGGCTTAAAATTTTGCCTCCTTGCTGTTATCAATATCTCTTTGCATCGACGTCACTTGTATCTTCTACAAACCAACTACTCGACCAGTCAAATCCCGCAGTTCATGACACCAATTAAACATTTGCTTTACCGGTATCCATCCAATCATTGAACCGCTCTTTTGCATTGCAGCCACGACCTCGAACCACTATTCCCAATACGTATCTCGCTTGCTGCTTGTATTTGTCCATTGACCAGCTGCTGATCCCTTTCAGTTGTGTTTGTTGGCCTATATTGCACATTGCACACAAGTATTTCTCTTGTGGCAGTCCTAGGGGCCAACGACCTCTGGTATTCCATATTTTTGGGTTGATCGACGACACTACATCTACAAAGGAGCGAATTGGTCACCGAAAGCTTCGATACCACGCGGATTCCCTTTTTGCCACTCAGGTCAACCTTGCAGGAAGCTTACTCGATCGACATTTTGCCAGGCTGAGTGTATACTTTGCCCTTTTAAACCCACGCTCCAACGCTGTGCTGCTGGTTCATTTTGCAGCTTCGGGATTTGAGGTTGGCTGCCTACTTTTCTCGGTGAGTTCTACCAAGTACAGGGAATATGTACGAGTTATTGGACCTTTGGCCCAAATAACGGAAACCTGCCCAAAAGTTCTAGTTTTACCGCACATCCGCCATTGCCCATCACAAGCCCATGAAAAAAAGTACAACCTTCTTTTCATATGTGCGTGCGTGCGTGCGTGCGTGCGTATGTTTGTGTGTGTGTATGTGCATAATCATCTCACCAATTCATTGGCTCTTGGCCTGATATAAATCGCAGCCATCCTTTCTTTATCGAAAGTAAGCCCTTTCCCTCAAGACTACCTTGGACAAGTGATCCAGCCACTTTGTGTGTAGTCTCTGGATCAGTAGTACGAGGCGTCGATAAAGTCTTTGCTATTAGCTGCCAGTGTTAGCTACTGTTGGGAAATCAGTCCAAGTGGCCTATCTTTCTTCTCCTCAAAGTCCGGCGGTGCTCCAGCAGATCCCGTTTCGCACGACAAGGCAAATCGGGAGGTTCTTTCGTCCTTGATTCCTCTTCCCTGGCCTTTTTGTCTGTCTCTTTTTGCCTGACACTCAGGTCATAATTAAACTGTTCTCTCTTGATATTTCTTGTTTGCTTGCAAGAGCCGAAATCCAATCAATCAAAAAAAGACAAGGAGAAAAGAGGCACATTTCCCAGAGTAAGAGAGCAAAAAAAGAGCTTTGACGTTTTGCCAGTTTCATCGGTTGAGCCCTGTGAGGTAAAAGAGGGAAATCTCTTTAGCCATCATAGCAGCCTCCATCAAACTTCCAACGTTGCACTGACTGACGTAAATTGTAGTGCATTGTTCTTCTTTTGCTCCGTCACCAAAGTTTTCTCTTTTTCAATCTTGGTTCATTGGTAAGTCACCTCGTTCAACTGTTTCCCTGATCTCTTTCACTGGCGACTTGCCGGCGTGGTGTGTCTTTCCACCTGTATTCGTACCGAGAAACGAAGAACCCACCACCAAGGACCCAAGGATACATGTAAAGCGCAGCGCAACGGAACAAGAAACGCTCTGTACGCAGCCTGGGCATTTGTTGTTTCCCCTTTTCCTATTGTGTAAAAGGGACGCTGTATAGGAGGGGTGTGCAAACAAAACAAGAGCCGCTCTTTGGTCTTGTCGCTGTGGTGTGCGAGAGCAGATTAGCTTCTGGTTTTGTCTTGGCTCTCTTTTACCCTGCGTGAATATTTCACCTGGTCAAGGACGAGCCGACGACAGAAGACAAGAGACAGGCTTTTGGAGAACAGGGCTGCCTGGCGGTTGGGAGAGGGTGAGAGAGCGAGAGTTGGTCGAGTTCGCTCTCCTTTGAATCTTTCTGTCTCATTTTGCTTTTGGTCAACTTGCTGGTATCATCCCGTTCAGTCCGCAGAAAGCAGTCCAGGATTCAAGGATCAGACAGGCCTTCCCCTGGTCTTCCTCTGATCCCATTTACCCAAGTAGCGCTATCCCAAGCTTGATAGTGAGCTGGCTATCAGTTGGTGGTGGTGGGTGGTGGAGGTGCGGTGGTGCTGTGTGGTGTTGGCTGTATTGTAGAGCAAGGAGCCGCCGCGTGTTGTATTGTGTGCTGACATTTCGTTTTCTCTAATTGCAGGCTGGCGTTATATCATTGCGGTCGTCTTGTTGGTTGAGACTATTTTTAATCTTTTTTTTTTTTTTTAATCTTTTTTCTCCTTCTTTTCGCTCCCCAATCACTGGCCGCCGCTCTTTCTTTCTCTTTGCGCCCGGAACCCATCGAATGTTCGCCTTTTCCTGCGGCCTCCATTAGCTGTTGACCGAATCTTGCCAAATCCTACACATCCTGTCTTTAGAACTTTGGGCGCTCGCTGCAACGTCCATTGTTTTATTACGTCCAGCCCGTTGCGCTACTGCACTGTACTGCACAACCTATCTAGTCTGCAGCTTTGCACACATACCACATAGCGCACAAGGAAAGAACGACCCAAAAAAAAAAAAACACCGCCTACGATCGATACGGAAAACAACAAATCGAGAAAGAACAGCAACAACAATCTTAGCAGCACAGCAGCCTTAGCCACCAGGCTGATTGCCAAATGCAATGAGCGGCCCAACTTTGACCATGGCCCATATGGCTGCTCAAGAACCAGCCAACAATTTATCTGCATCAACTCCCTCTACTTCTTCCTCGTCTGCATCTTCAGCAACATCGCTCTTTTCAGCGCCCTTTAGTGGTAGCTCATTCCCTTCTGCAAAAGTTAAAACTTCCACGACGCCCTCTGCAGCTGCAGCAGCGTCTGTGTCTTGGTCCTCATTACAAACACACGCCCCATCTTCCCTTACAGCAACGCCCCGTCACATTGCTGCTTCATCCTCTTCAAGTACTACTACCACTACCACTACCACTACCACTACCACTACCACTACCACTACCACTACCACTACCACTACCACTACCACCACCAAAGCCAGCGCCAGCGCCAGCGCCAGCACAGATACCACCCAAACAGGCACAAACACTAGCACCGTATCACCTGCAGAAACAACTGATACTTCTACCGCGGCCTCCGCCTATTCGTCGCTTCTGGCGTCTTTTGATTCTTTTGATTCTTCATTTGAATCCAATCTGGCTTTTAAACCTTTCAAGTCTGATTTTACTTCCAACGACCCGCCGTTTTCTTCTTGCTTAAATCTTACTCACTCCATTGCCTCTGATTCTACTGCCTTGACCAACTCTCCCCAACTTCGCCCGACTACTGCGCCGCCAACCCTCAACGCACCGTCGTTTTTTTCTGGAAGCAGCATCTCAAGTTTTGCGATCAATCTCGACGTCGACATTCCTTCGTTTGATTCCGACCCCGACTTCGACAAAAGCTTGCAACTGGCGCCATCTTCGACGACTTCTTGTACACCCGCTACTGCACCGACGACCATTACCGACGCGAATCTGCTGCCCTTGACCAACACACACTTACAGACGACGACGGCTTCTAATGGTACATTGTTGCCTGTAGAAAGCCCGGCTGAAAACGAGCCGTCTTGTCCTGGACCGTCTCCCGGCTCAACTATTCTGCCCATGAAAGCTCGCCAGCGGTCGTCCACTCTGGACCGACCTCGCTCATGGCTTCCGACCTCAAAGTCCGCTGTTAGTGTGCGCGAACTTCGCAGCGACAAGTCCAAAGAAAACGCTTTTGGTCACAGCCGTGTGGTTTCTATAGGCTCCAAGAAGCTCAGGAAACCTGTACCCGAGGTTTCTGGCAGGTCTGCGCTCACCAATGTCGCTAGCGATGCGACGGTTGGCGATGAGATTACTGGCACCGCGACTGATTCTGATGTTGCGACACAAAACGAATGCGCAGTTGGTACCGTGCCACTTTGTGCATCCTCAAGCCCAGATGGCACAACGCTAGATACTATGGAAAGACTATCAAGACGCAAGTCCGTTTTTGGTATCTCATTTTCTCGCACCCAACTCTCAGATTCGCGATCACCATCACCGCACCGGAATCTTATTCGGGACTCTGCTTCGGCCAACTCTCAGTCCGCGCCCAATCTTCCTAGCTTGAGAACATCAGCGTCGACTTCAAGGTTACGCGCCGTTGCCCGCAAAACCACCGTGCCGCCTTTGCCTGCACCAGTGTCCGCTGCCGAGGCCAAGTTGTCAAATCCATTCAGCCGTACTGGGGGTTACTTCTCTCGTATGAAGAGGCCTGGTGGCGTGTTTCGCCTGGGCCCGTCATTGGGAGACACTTCGGAAAACGCTAGCAGCACGTCGCTGGCGCCTAGTCTTGGAGCTGCTGCTTCCAACACTACAGCCGGCAGCACAACTTCCAAGTCTGCCTCAATATCGGAAAAAAGCAACAATACAGCCACCGACGACTCTTCATTTGAGATGCCCCCTACACGCAAACCCGACCCGCTCAAAAACGCCTTTCGTGATCTGAGTACCGAAGCTTCCAAGTTTGAGAACAAGACAGTACCGCAGCGCATGCAGATTGTGCGCAACAACGTGCTGAGCTTCTTGCAGCGCCATGGATATGATACCTCGTACAAGACTCTCTGTATCGAGGACATGGAGTACCGTACCAACATCATGAACCGCTGGTGGATGCTTCTCTTGGATCTCCTGGACGGCAACAAACACCAACCCATTGCTGGCGTTGATCGCCTTCCCCTCGTGGAAGCCATGACGCTTATCATGATGCGCCCTGAATGGCGCCAAACTACGAGTTATTTTATGCCACTGCGTGAAAGATGTCCTGGTGAGCGCGTGCGAGCGCGGTCGTGGACCAATGCCAGCAACTCGACGCTTAGCGATACCGACGCGGCATTCCTCAAAGAGTCTGCAGAGCATAATATCCGGGGCATGTTTGTGGCCAACCTGGCGCGCCAACTGGAAATTGTTGTGGACAAGATGTCTCAGCGCCATGCTTCGCTGGGTGTCACTAACTTTTGTGGTAAGGCTTTGGCCTATGCCTTTTTCTTTGTGCCAGGCGCGGCCGAAATGCTTGTACGTCTGTGGGCACCCAAGACGAACCTGATTCAGCGTGTTGCCGAAAGCTTTGGTTTGCCTCGTCGCAGCAATGGTGAGAGCGAGGACATTGTGGCATTGTTTCCGCCATACCTAAGTGATTTAGGCTGGACTTCGGTGCGCACAATGTCAACTATGCTGCGTCGTGTTCCCAAGGTTCTTCCTAATCTCAGCAAAGTTCAGTGGCGGGGTCCCTGGATCAATCGCTGGCAAGGCCGAGACACTGACGTCTTTTTCATCTTCTGCAAGTACTTTCACCTGCTAGCACAAGACTTTATGCCTATGGATTTGCCTCTAGTCGAAAAGGCTCGATCGCCTGGTTTTGTGTTGGTACATGCGCAGCTACTGGCTGTGTTGGACGCCACGGTTAATCGCCATGCTGTTCTCGAGGCATACCAATCAGGCCCGCCCGATGCTTCTGCTGACGCCTTTTCGGCGGCCATGTCGCACGGCGCTGGCCCGGTTGACCTCATGAAGAGCATGTCGGAAAATCGCACTCTCAAGCTTCTCAAGGACTTTTTGTCTGAGAGTGCGCCATCGATGGCGCAGGCTAAGCGTGGGTTTGGCGAGTCGTACGCGGCGCTGATGAAGGCGACTGCCAGTACGACATCGCAATATAACCAGGCGGCCTGTATCACGTTGTGCGATTTCTTGGAAGAGGCGTTCCAGATCTTCAATGCGCACGAAGAAGACGACAACGAACTGACAAAATACTTGGATTGGGAGTTTTGGCTCGAGGCTATGCGGTTGATGCTGCAGTCGCTAAACACCATGATGGAGATTCGCGTGCTGTGCCTGGCGCATACTGTGTGGGATGTTATTACGCGCAGCCCGGAGCGCAAGAAGATGTTTTGCATTGGGTGGCTGTTGTCTGAGGATGTCTTTGACCAGTTTTTCAACAACTGGTGCCCAATGATTCGCGCGTATTACATGCGTTTGCTGTGCTGGCGGATTTGCCGCGACACTGGCACTGCCAATGAGGTTGATGCGTAAGCTTGCTCGTGATTTTCTTATTTTCTTTTGGCTCAAGAGTTGCTAACATGTTTTAGTGAAATATTTGTCACTGTGTCGCAGCGTCTTAAGACGACGTGGTCGCACTACCTGTATCTCAAGCAAGAGGCCATTACCAACGGCACCCAGCTCCCCAACTCTACGCCCTGCTACCCTGCGCCCTGTAAAAAGTTCATGATTATTCGTACTGAAGTGCACCAGGCTCAAATGGGTATGATGATGGGCTTTGACTCTTTTGGACGCCTGCCGCTCCCGACCGAATCACCCGTCGAAGATGCCTTTAGTAGTCTTGTCGTTTCGGCGCCAAAGCCCGAAGTCAAGAAACGTGGCTTCCTGGCCAGCCTTAGCAAGGCCCTTCTTGGGGGTGATAGTCAAGACGACGAAGGAGGCTCGTTTTTGGCTCCTGGTTCTACTGCCGGAAACCGCAAGACGGGTTCTGGCGGGCCTCCTCCTCCGCCCAAAGGCCATGCGCCTTCACCATCTGATGCCTCTTCGACTGGCTCCTCGCCGCTATATGACGCGCAGCGCTACGTTTTCCGCTTCCTGCTTAACTGGCACCAGCAAGCTTGCCAATCCCCTCCGGTGATGGAGCTTGTTCGGCCTCGCCTGCCTGCCCCGGCCCAAGCTTGGGTTAGTGCTCGTCGCCGTAGCGGTAGCCAGCCTCCTGTCCCTGCGGGTCTGCCTCCGCCTACCAGATTGATTTCTGGAGTTGCTACTCCTGGTCTCATCAACGAGGCACGCAATGCTAGCGAAGATGTTGTGCCAGAGTCTACTTCAAAGCGCAACTCTGTTGCCAGTCAGGCGACTAGCGGTGTTGACTCGCCAGCTCGCATGATGACGCCGACGCTGCCATCGGAAAGCGACGAGTCTTCATCACCGTCCCCAACCATTACCGACAAAGAGCCCCTTACAATTTCGACTGAAAACCACGCGTCCCACCCATTTATGAATGACGGGCTGATGTCTCCTGCCGACAGACCGACGACGCCTGTCAAGCCTGATGGCATCTTTTCAATGCGGGCGGTATACACGGGCCGAGCTTTGGCGGAATGGGCACTGGTGGTTATGGAGTGCAACAATTTTGTTGAGCGGCGCCGCGACGAGGGTGTTCTTGGCCTGGCTGATGTAGAGGTGCCGACGTTGACACTGGAGCCTGTTCGCCGCCCATCATAGAGGATGTAAGCGGTGTCGGCAGAGAATGTCTCTGGCAAGTCCATCTGTTGGTGCGCACTTGTTGACGACATTGTTTACACATTATCATTTTTGGCAGGTTTTGCCTCTTTTTATCTTCTTTTCTTTTCTTTCCTGGCTATCTGTTGCCATTGTCTATACTCGATCGACACGACGAGACCAACTGTTTTTTTTTTTTTTTCTTTTTGAGCTGGACCTTAGCAAGACAGACCACTTTGAAAACATTCAGTCGACCAACTGGC
>JACYXV010000757.1:0-10800 GCA_016859225.1 Thielaviopsis cerberus
GGCATGCCGTGCATCGGGTGTGGTTGCATGTGCATGGGCGGACCGTGGTGGGGACCCATCATGTGCGGCGGTTGCGGCGCTAGGTGGAACTGGCCATGGCCGTGAGCGGGTATCGGGATGCCGGGCTGCGGCGGCAGCGAGTATGGCACATGGTATGGATATTGCTGGTACTGGAAGGGGGCCTGTTGGCGGGGCGGCATAGCGCCGAGACCCTGCCGGAAGACATCGGCAGCGTCCATTGTGTAGAGACGGTTTCAATCAGTTTATTGAGCGAGCTGGTCGGAATCGAGGTGGATGCGAAAGCGGGTGGCAAAGCCGGACGGCAATATGTGAGGGCACAAATGTGATGACAGCGTGCTTCGCCAAGCGGGGTTTTCGAGCAATCAGTGGTGACTAGTGAGTTGGAGTTTTGTTACGGCGCGATTTGGATGATGGAAGAAATGAAGTTTTTTTTTTTTGGGCCAGCGGAGAGATTGAAATCACAGTAGATGATGACCTGCCGTAGATAAGAGCGATCGCTGGTTCTGGTTGGTAGTGATATAATGAGCTGAGCTGTGGTAAGCGGAGGACGGTCAGATTAGGTTGAAGGTTGAAGCAAGCAAAGCACTAAAATCTGAGACGAGCTGGGCAAAGCTGGCGGAATACAGCACAGTGTTCCAGGATTTTGAGTTGAACAAGAAGCCGTAGCACGTACGGCACAGCACAGTACAGAGCAGAATAGTACACAGTACAGTACACAGCAAGCACAGCATAGGGCAACAAACGCCAAACGTGATGCGAAATATGATGAAAAGTCAAGCAAAAGAAAAATATGGTTAGATTCAAACAATGATGGGGAGGATGAAGAGTAGTAAGAGGGGGAGGAAGAGTAGTAAGAAGGGGAGGAAGAGTAGTAAGAAGGGAAGAGTAGCAAGACGAGGAAGAGTAGCAAGACAGATGGAACAAAAAGGCAGAATTTGCAAACAAGAATTCACAGGCGTCAATGCTTGAAACCAGGCAGGCGCAGAAGAGCACTAAGAGGGTAATTACTATACAAGCACCACAAGCAAGAGTCACACAAAGAACATGAAACTACTGGTAACATCTTGGTTGTGAGCGGTATGTGAAGCCGGCCTAGACTTTTACTCTAGTTACAGTGGTATTCGGAGCATTTGGAGGACGTGATATTTGCACTTGTGCAGGTCCGAAAAGTGTACAGGTAACCTATAGCAGTAGCTGCAGCTGCAGCTGCAGTATGCTGAGGACTGTCTGTAATCGACTGCAGTAGACCTAGATCACCTGTATAGTCGTTTTAGACTAGATACTAAATCACCTGTATAGCCGTTGTAGCACTAAATCACCTATGATGGCATCTACACTGGGCCCAAGACTGCACACGGCCTACAAATACCTACCAAAAGCGCCTGCAACCACAGGCATAGTAGGCTGCCTATAGATTGAGTCGATATTGGTTATATTGGCTGGCCCCCTCCATTGAGTGATTGCATCACTTCATTTAACGTGCATGCATGTGACTCTGCTGCTTCGTCCCGACACAACAAGCCAAATAAAAATCGTCTTCAAACACTGCTACATACAGATGGGCTTTTAGTTGAGCCCTCCTACCTCGCTGAAGCCATAGTATTGTATACTCAAGGGCTATAACAGGAACAGCAACGGGCATAGCAGTGGCTACGGGGGAAAAGGCGGCATTTTCCATCTCGTGATCCCAAAGAACCAAAGATCCAGAGCCCCCAAACCCACAGTCTGTCGTCTGCCTTCTTTGCACACCACTTGAGGCAAGGCGAAAATAAAAGGGTTGTGAAGCGCCTGAGCGCAGACCGCAGCTTCAGCCTCACTTTGGTCTGTTTGCCTGTGCTCTTCTTCCTCTTACTCACGCCTTTCCATCATACGTGTTTACGGGTCTATCGGGTCGGCACTGCATGCCGTGTTTGGTGCAAAGCTTACTATATTATTTGCCTGCTATCGTCTTTGTTCTTCGTGCTTCTTCTCTTGCTGGCCGCCTTTAGTTTCAAAAAGCTCCAACGAAAATCTAGACACCAAGGAATACCCGAAATCCCACATGACGAGACCAACCTGGCCCCTGGCTCCCTTCTTGTCCCTTCAGGTCTAGCTTCGTCCAGACGTCACGCCAACCCTTGGGTTTCCTAGCTTAGCTTCGATTGCTTGCTGGACTTGAGCAACCCGTATACCGCTGTTTCCAACACTCAGCCAACTTCATCTCATGTCGTCATTCCAGTCTCACTGTTCCTTCCCAATATTAATCACTTCACATACTTGTCGGCACAGCTTTGCCGCTCCCTCCCCCAACACCCCCTTTGGCTGGTTGACTTTGGCTGTAACAAAACGACGTGATTCCAGAATGTCTCGTCTTTCATGCACTAATTACTATCCCTCCCTTGCCGTTGGCTGGTCTATTTCTCCCTTGCTGTTGGCTTGGTCTATTTGTGGACTAATGCGCTACAACTCAATACCCCCCAAACATCCCCCCCAAAAGTGCTGATTTCTAGCGGCTCTGTGTGGCTCGTCTCATTCCCCAGCTTTGAATTCATGATACCCGCCTTATTCTAGTCACATTCACGCATTCCAAAGTGGCATTGGCGACTATTTCCCGTAGCCCAAACTTCCGCATTCGTACACCCCAGATGTAAAAGCAGGGCCATAGTTACGCAGCCTCGGTGGCTTGTAAACACACTTCAAATAAAGCTTGCTTGTACAACTTGCAGGTAGTTTCCCACACCTTGGCTGAGACTGCCAAGCACCTGTATTGGCTTGACTAGGAATCACATCATCTCTGTCCAACCCAGAAACTACAGAGATGAGATCTCTTGCCATCTGTAGCGTTAAGATGACGACGCTGAAAATCAAGTACGGAATAAGTCCCGTCGAGCCGCTGAAGCCAAACACCATGCATTTTTGGGACAATGTATTATGTTCTTGCAGTCGTCTAGCCCCTCAAGATCTTGGCCAGAACCACGAAGCACTGGCCCAATATAACCTGTTCACTATGGCATGGTGTGCTGTTTACCCCGCTGTAGGTAACACCCTGTCACAACCCTGGCCATAGAATACCGCAGCAGACACGAGGATGAAGACAAAGAACAGCAAAAGAGCTTGCGCAAGGTCCAATGTCCGGCTGAAGCAGAAAATCCCTCAGAAAACCAAGCTTTCGTCTCTTGTTTTGTTCTTATTCAGTCATCTCGTCTCAAGACTGAGGATTGTTTGTTCCGATAGAGCCCGACCCAAGCACAGCACTTTGATGTCTCAGAATATTTGCTATATTTGTTCTGACACTCTAGTAGCCCTCCCTGATAATCGGCAGTTGTTGATATGAAGCAGGTTACAAACACGGTATACGAGATACACTGAAAATCTTAGATTGTTAAAAACAACATCTACAAGAACCAAGCCGCACCCTGTCTACGATCGGCCAAAAGACGGAAGTATATGGGTATGGATCCTTTTATCAACACAGTAACTAACAGACAAACAGGTCTCATCAAGGTTGGGCCGGCCGCAGCTTAAACGTGAAATGTTTCTATTTCGAAGCACAACCCACTCCTCCTTTGCTGCCTCCCGCTTCACGGCTTTCCTTTGCCAGTTTGATATAGTCTAGCTTTGTGATGCACACAACATGCTGCCAGGCTGCAGGCTATGGCTTGCTCGCCAAAGCCCCGTGTATGAGAGACAAGTACACTGCAGGTGCTTGAAACCAATAGTGCCCGTTTGATGTGGTTTAGACTAAAGCCTGCATTGGCATCTCGCCAAAGATGCCTCTTCCTGTCATGTCCCCATTCAATAGTAGCCAGTCCATTGGGCGTCTGGGGTCCGCCTTACTAGAATAGGCCAAACATAAATAGCTCCTGCAGTTCTTTTCTTTTTTTCCTATTGCCTCAACTTGCAGCCGGATTCATATGCTGGCTTGAAAGGCAGTTTCGCATGGATTAACGTTTGATCTGGTGTGCTTGGGCGCTGCTATTTTCTGTCCGCAGCAACCAACTAATCTGCTATTATATCGTCTGCTGCATGCCAACCTGCAAGAAAGACCGCCGCATCGTTACAGCTCGCACCACCAGCACTACTAGAACGGCGGTCACAGATAATGGCTTTCAATAGGTAATCCAGGGTAACATGCAGTATATATAGTAAGCAGATATCCAGCAAAGAAAAAGAGTACAGTACGTCATTGTGTAGCGCAAATGGCAAGTCACGTAGCCAAGACCCATTTGACCAGCTGCTGAAACACGGTGGATCAGCGTATCTGTGACTTCTGCTAGACAGTGCGGCGCACTCATGCACGCAAAAAAAGCACATGCACTGCACGCCCTACTAATATTATATTGATCTTGCCGAATTGGGAGCCGTTGGTAAGCCAAGGCTACAAGCACCGTATAGATAATAGTACGCACAGTAAAAGAACAAGTTAGTCTAAGAGGCGAGGTGAGGCAGGAAGCAAGGGCAACACACAAAAAGCCCCGCCTTTTTGGCTGCTCAAAAGTACTGCGCCTGCTTTGTTAGTTCCTTCCCTGAATACGGCGACCGTTGATTCGATTTGACAGATTCAAGCCCATTGCTTTGCTTTTCTTTGCAACTACCAAGATAATCCTATACCTCCCTCTCCTTCTCAAACTAACAGTGCCTACCACATCACATCACAGTGTACATGCATATTGCATACTGGTCTAGACAGACAAGGAAATTACTTCAACTCCAGCACAAAACGGCAAGAGCGCATAGCAGAAGGCTACTTCTTTGCTGACCGAGCAAAATAAAACACCGTCAGCCTCGCCAACGTCACACTCTCTGACTTTTACTGGACTCTTATCTTGGCCACCATTTAAACTAACAGCTACTCGCCATCTTTATCATTGTTATTGCCGCCCCTGTTTTTATCGCCCACCATGCATCAGTTTCCACGCAAAGCCCCGCGCTCGAGTTTCTCTCACAACCCGCTGCTCAGAGTGTCCCGGCCAGTGAGCGCCTGCTCCCGATGTAAGTAATGTTGAATCAGGCGGCAAGTGAAGCTTAGACTGACAGTAAATAGGCCGCTCTGCCAAAGTCAAGGTTCGGCCCGTCTCATGTAAAGCTGCCACGCTTAATGCTAACTCTGGGAAAGTGTGATGGGAAGCTGCCCGCCTGTACGGCCTGCGAAAAGGCTGGTCGCGAGGCCGAGTGTTCCAGTGCTAATGACCAGTTTGCTCGTGGAAAGGAACGCAGGTGAGTCTCTAGCGGCTATCTCTTGTACCATTCGGTATGGCTAACTAGCACAGCTATGTCGCCGCTCTTGAGCTGCGCATTGAAAAGCTCGAGCGCCGTCTGGCGTTTGCGCGGTCCCGCAAGGCTCGGTAAATTTGCCAGACATCAGCCACGACAATGACCGCAAAGGTTCGCTGGCTGTGATTCAGGAAGCCATGCACCGCAAGGCCGAGCGGCGGCGGGAAAACTCAGATGTCAACTCATTGGTGTCGGACTTTGGGTATCTGTAAGTACGAGTGGGTGTTTCTAAACATGAGAAGCCCGACTAACAAAGCAGCTCTGTTAATGCTACGGCGCGTGACTTTGAGTTCAACGCCACCAACATGACATTTGCTCGACTGGTGCTAGCAGCAGCCACAAACGAGTTCATCAACCCACCCATGGACCCCGATATGCCGGCTAAAGAGACCATGGTGGTGTGTTTAGATTTCTATCTAAAGAACATTTTTTGCCTGTTTCCCTGCTGCTCTGAGCAGGTTTTGTGGGAGACGATGGATGATTTGCTAGAGAGCGAGAGCGACGGCCGCATCATCAAGGACAGCGACTGCTTCCTCTTCTGGGTTGCCCTTGCCATTGGCGCTACGGCTCAGAGTCGCCAAACGGGGGACCAGTTCTACACCATGGGTGTGGACTGTGTAGCTCGCGCTCTCCCCTACGCTGATCGTGCCATGATGCCGGGCTACGAGGGCCAGATTCAGTCTCTGGTACTTCTGACTCAGTATGCCATGTTGGATCCCGCGCATTTTGATGCCTGGCATCTGATTGGCTTTGCGAGCCGAGCCGCTATTGATCTCGGGTACCATCAGGATCCAGCTCAGATGCTCCCTGGTGAAAAGGGAAAGCTGGCGCAGCGCAGACGCATCTTTTACTGCGTTTACTCTCTCGACCGGTATGCTGCCTCGCTGACTATTGCTTGACACTTACTAACATGATGACAGTGCCATTTCAATGGTCCATGCCCGTGCCTTTTCATTTACCGATGACGCCATAAGTGTCATTGTGCCCAAGGCTCCTCTACCCAAGTCTGATCAACCGCCTGTTGCTAACAACGGCGCACCTCCAACGGGACCCCCACCTCCCGCTCTTATGCAGCCGGCACAGCATTTGTTCCAGATGCGGCGTACGCAATCATTGTGGTACCAAACGCTGTTCCAGTCTGATGGCCAGGATTTACCAGATCCGCCATCATTCATCTGGAAGATGTGCGCCGACATGAAGGACTGGAGCGCAAATCTGCCCTCTACACAGTCTGACTGTATTGCAGAGCTGTTTGATCTTGAGCTGCGGTACAGTTATGTCTACTGCATCGCGCCGTCGTCCCGTGCGCCGCAGATTACCGACTACGGCCGTGTTCTCATTTTTGAACACACTACGGCGTATCTCGAGACGATCCACCGCGTGGTCAATGCGCCGTCCAATGCGGCTTTTTACACCTATCACGACGCGCTTAAAGTGTACTTTATGGCCAGCCAGTTCCTTGCGGTGCTCCGTGGCGCTGAAGACATGCTCTTGATGGGCGCACCAGTTCCGGTGCCAGTTGTTAACCCCGGCTGCCCACCGCCGCTGCCGCTGCCGTCGAGAGTGTATCTGCGCGGTCGCGATGAAGAGAACCTAGATCGCAGTTTACGCGTGTTACAGCTAGTAGTTGAGACGCTCGAACTGTACGGTAAGCGCTGGAGTGATGCGCTCTCGCTGATGCAAAATTTCCAAATGATTTCGGCAGAGGTGGTGCAGAGACTTCAGATCAAGCAGCAGATGCGGGATTCAGCGAGAGGTCAAGAGGTACAAGGCCAGAATCAGAACCAGGGTCACGGTCAGAGCCAGCAGCAGGGACAGGAACAAGGCCCGGTTCAGACGCAGTCGCAGTCGCCGCCAAGATGGGTGGGCGTTAACGTGACGCAGATGATTCACGGCGGACCACAGCAGTGAGGGTGCAGTGGGTGACAATGTGCAGTAGAGCGAATGGATTTCTGGGTATGCTATTTGCAGTTGCGTCTTGTGATGATCGCCATACAGCGTATCAGAAGTGAGCGACATTTATGGCTGAGCTGGGTCTTAATGGAGGAGCTAATAGGCGCGGCTATTTTTACTCTAGAGGAGCACAGACACTTTGCCAGTGCCAAAACTATCCCCCTAAAACACAAACCCACTGTCAAAAGAAGGCGAAATGCCAAGACCGATAGCACATGGTGAAACTAAGTGCATTAACCACGTCCACATTTCGCTGGTAGATGGATACAGTCTGCCACTGTCAAACGACGAGTTTTATTGTGGCTATGCGTTGTGATTGTAGGTACTACTACACGAGCATTGTTGCCCGATTAAACGAGCGGGAGGAAAGCCGCAGTAAAAAAGGCAGAGAAACGAGCTGCCAAGTGTTACAAGTTGCGGGCAGTCAAGGTTGCACTAGGAGGACTATTGGAAGAAGAACAGGAACACATGGAAATAACAGGGTCACTTGGGGCGATCAGGGCATGAGAGCATGAGGGCGTTGCAACGCGCTGGTAATAGACTGGGCTCTAGAGGTAGATGTGCAAAGTATAAGTGCCGGGACGATCCCGCCAGCGTTCCTGGCTTTTGCTCTTTTGGCTTGCATCATTACTTCTAGAGTTTGTCATCTTCAGGCTTTTGTCTTTCTTTTAGCTTCCATATACGCTTTACTACCTTTTACACCATGCACTTCTACTCTGCCCTCCTGGCCATGCTCTCCGCCACTGGCGTCTCGGCCCTGGCCGCCCCACACCCTATGATAACGCCCGCGCCCGTCCTGCCGCGTGACGTCTTCGACTCCCTGCACAGCATAATCGACGGCGCCGAATCGGCCGTCTCGACCGTTGAGAGCCTCAAATCCTCACTCAAGGGCGACGCCTCATCGCTCAAGAGTCTCGCATCGTCCATCTTCACCGACGCCAAGCAGTCGCTGACCTGCGTCTCGCTAGCCTCTGCCATAGTCGACTCGAACCCACCCAAGCCTACAGGCGAGCTGGCGACGGTGGTGGCCTCGGCGCGCGCAACGGCCAGCGACAACTGCGTGGCGGCCGCAGTGCCAAGTAGCCTAAGCAAAGAGTTTGCGCAGTATGAGAGCAGCGCAGCAACGTGGTATGCCAAGGTGTCGCCGCTGGCGAGTTCGTACATTCAGAGCTGCCCGACGGTGGAAGGGCTGGCGGTGTCGCTGTTGGCGCCGTGCTCAACGGCGCTGAAGGACGTGAGTGCGAGTGCGACGGAGTCCGGAGCAAAGGGCGCGACGACAACGGGAACGGGAGTGGCCACGGTGGCCACGGCGGCAGCATCAAAGAAGCAGGTCGGTCTGGCTGTTCTGGGTCTAACAGGCGTGATGGCGCTGCTGTAAAAAGCTCCCAGGTACACATTGGCTGGCCCATAAACACGTTTTACACCTTCTACGACACAAAGCGAGCCTGGAGTCTACTCGCACGCTTTGACGATACTCTATCTTTCTCTTTTCACTCTTGCCATGATACCAGTTAATAATGAAATCTTCTACCAACCCTAATAAAGGATTACAGGAATTTGCCGAAACAATGCTTGTCGATGATACGCTTAAAATTCTTGAATTAGACGTTGATTCGTGCCTGGCTAGAAAGCCAAGACCAGTGGAAATTAGGCGCGTTTCAGGGTCTACATTATCTTGTGACGTCGGTCATTTTTGAGCTCATGGGGGGGTTATTCCAAACGTGTTACCCTAACACAACCCTAAGCATGGCTTACAGAGATACCATAAGCACACCTACGAGAGCAACCAGCGTCACCGTTACTCTTTCTACCCCTGACTCCAAATCACCGTTTACGCCTGTTGGTCGCGCCGTTTCCCGCGCGCCCGATTTCGCCGTCCCCTCTACCGTCCCGTTCCTCCAGGCATTCTCCGACATACTTGCCGAAGTCATCATCACCGTCGTCTGCACTGGCATCGTCACCCTCGTCACAGGCGCCGTCGTTGTCGCCACCGTAACCAAGGATGTCACCTCCAGCGGACCCTCCAGCCAGCCACGACTCGCGGCATCGCGCAGCGTCAACACAATTACTGCCGCTATTGTGGCGTAGCCTTTTTCCGTCGGCCATATGCCGTCAGCGCTGATGTCGGCGCGTGTGAGGTTGCCATACACGTCGGCGAGGATGAGTTTCCGCGAGATTGCCTGCTGCTCGGCGACAAGTGCGGATATGGCGGCGTTGGCGGTCTGGATCTTGGCGTTGGTATCGGCGTCGGCAGCAGGAGGCAGGTTGAGGATGACAGTGCTGGTGCGCGACTGGGCCCAGGTGGCATTAGCCAGGGCCTCGAGCTGGAGCTTGAAGAGCGTAAGATTTGCCAGGGCAGAGCCGTAAAGCACGTCTTCTGTCCCAGCTGCAATCAGAACTAGATTGGGCTTGTCCTGTCCGAGAAGGTCGGTCCGCGAAAGGGCGTCGGCGATGGTGCTGTTTGGGGTTGCCTGGACGACATTGTTGGAGCCTAGGTTTGATCCATCCCCGGCGCCAGGGTATGCTCCAACATATATCACGGGATTACCATCAGCTGAAAGCAGTGTCTTAAGAGTAGACCGGAAACCGGCGCCGGCTTGCGGGGTAGTTTGGCCCCAGGCAAGACCGCTCCCAAGGACCATGGTGCGGAACTCCACGCCGCCGCCGACGCTAGCCGAAGCCTGAGAGGCAGTGGCCGCTACAAGGTTAGCATAGGTATGAAGGGAAACGAACAAAGTAAGAGGAACTCACTGCCGGATAGAAAATAGATTAGACTTGCAAAGGTACCAAAACGCATCGTGATGTTTAAGTGAGTTGATGATCAGTAGACTTGCAGAGTCAACGACAAAGGGGCAGTGAACCTTTTTCAACAAGCAGAAACTGCACCTATGAGATGAGATGCTACGCGACAAAGTGACACAAACTGTCTTTGCCATGAGTAAAAAGGCAGCATGTCTCTAGTAGAAACATGAGGCGTCAGCCAGTCCATGGCAGGTTTATGGGGGCTGTGCCGTGACAAATGGACTCAACAGGCTCAGAATCGCCCGTTGCATGGCTGCCAAGAGCTGCAGGCTTCCGCTAAGCGTGCACTATCACAGAAGTTAAGGGTGCAAGGAGGTTGTTTGAACAATCAAGGCTTTATTTGTGAAAAGTCAATTGGGTGGGACAAGGTTAATAACAAACCCACTAACATTCAAGTGGCAGTGCTAAAAATAGCCCTGTTGATTTCTGCTAGTGCCCTGTAAAGCCTACAGCCACCAAGTTCATCTTGAGCGGGGCGGCGGGGCAAGGCTACCAAGCTCAACCGCCGCAAAATATCCACAGCCTTGTCCCTCAACATCTACACTCATCCGCCACCAATCATGTCTGGCTACGAAGTCTCCACCAGTCCCGGGCGCGGCCGCTCGCTCAAAGCTACTGCCTCCTTCTCACCGGGCACCCGTATCGCCCATTTTACCAACCCGCTGCTCGCCCTGCCGTCTTCACCCGTGCTGTCCACCACATGCGCCCACTGCCTACGCGCCGACCGGCCCATCCGCCTGTGCACCGCCTGCCGCGCCGTGGGCTACTGTA
>JACYXV010000758.1:0-10799 GCA_016859225.1 Thielaviopsis cerberus
AAAAAAAAAAAAAAAAAAAAAAAAAAAAAAAAAAAAACCATGTGGTATATATTATATGATTAAATAAAAGGCAGTCATGAAAAGAAAACACAAGACACAAGAGATCCAAGACACATAAGACGGGCATTAAAAACAGAAACCACCTTTTCAACTAGACACAAAACCCCATTCAAGCATCCCGCCATACATGAGTATCCCCCCAACTAATGTTACTGTCCGACCGACTCGGACTCGTATTGAACCCTGACCCGCTTTCAACCTCTCCCGCCGCCGCTCCCACACCGCCCAATCCATGCGTTTCCATGGCCGGCGGTATAAACGCACTGGGATACCCTCTGTGCAAGCCAAGCCCGCCAGCCGCCGGACTATTTAATCCCGACGATGGGCCAGGCGATATCGACGTTTCGGTGCTACTTGTATTGGGCGCGTCATCATCTGAGATCCACGGACGCGGCAGCTGCAGCGTCAAGCTGGGGTTCAGAAACTGGGGCGCCGCGCTCACGGTACTCATCAAGTGTGCTGCCGTGGCGCGTAAAGGCGCGACGCGCGGCTTCAAAGTCTTCATCAGAGCTGCTGCCGAGAAGCGGTGAGGCGAGGCCTGCGGCCACAAGAACGTCGTCGGACGATGAGTCTTCGCGGATGCTCCGCAGGGCAATGAATTTGGTGAGCGGTACGTAGCGTCGGTGGAAGTAGTACCAGTACCAGCTGGTAATAATGTACAACGGAATTAACAGCGGTGTGGCTTTCCAGGTGCCTTGGAGACCAATGATACCGGCCATGATAACTTGGAAGATCCATAAGCCAAGGATGATGCGGAAACAAATTACGCGCCAGGCCCCACCGGTGGCGTGCTGCGGCTGGTCCATGGCGTACATCAGTTGGTATTTGTAGACGTAGTAACTAGCCATAAAGTAAATAACGCCAATCATGAGGACCATGTAGCCCTTGAGCAGGATGGAGTAAACTAGACAGAGAATAAATACAAGCAGGGCTGTGGGCAAGTAGTATCCGTAGCTAAACTGCGGGGCGTGGCGCATCTCCCAAAAGTCGCGGGGACTCTTGGCCTTCATGCGACTCTTGAGGTACAAGAACACACCACCGGGCTCCAACAGGCGGAAAGGCACCAGGCCGATAGTCTGTAGCATAATAAAGCATATGTAAAAGTTACTCAGCTTCAGGGTCGATGCAGCTAGCAGCTGACTGGCCAGGGTGATATTCTGCAGAGCCTCGCGCAGACACGGAAGGAACTGAGAGAAAGAGCCGGCAAAGGTAAAGACAAAAAAGACGTTGAAGAAAGTAAAGAAAAAGTTCTTTGACACAAAGGAAAGCTCAATCTCGTCGCGCGAAACCATGCCCTGGCGGTACGACAAGAACTCATATAGCAGCGGCACCAACGTATTGAGAGTGGTGACAATCAACACAGGGAAGCCTGACTGCACGGCTGCGCCGAGCCAAACGTGGCTCTCAATAGCATCGCCCAGCTGCGGCAATACTTTTTTTATGGTGCATATGCTCAGCATAGTGGCCACGGCAGCAACAATAAACAGCCAAAACACACTCAATACCGAGATGATAATGGTCACCATCCACGACTTACACCGGCGCAAGTTGCGCGACGCATACGTGTTGCGCCAAATGACATCCGAAGGCGATGGCGCCGGATTCGTAAGCAAAACGCCTGGTCTCGGATCCATCAGGGCTTGAATGGCCATTTGGCATGCAGTGGTCGAGTCCATTGTGACAAAGGCCAGGTCGGCGGGTGTGTAGTACGCCTCGCGGGCATCGGCAATGCGCTCATCCAGACGGCGAAGACGGTCTTCGTGGTAATCAATGGCGTCGACAATCTTGGTGCGCATGCCCAAAAGGCCGTACCAAATACGGAGCTTAGGGCGGTGCTTGTCATAAAGCTCGTCGGCCGAGGCGTTTGAAGGATCAACCCCCTGATATGCCATGCTATCTGTAGGTGAAAGGAGAGGCTGGCCAGCCGACGTATCTTCAATGTCAATCAGGTTCGCATCTCGGTTAGCACGCGCAGTCGCGTCCCTAACAGCGCGTTGTTCCTCAGCTGCCTGTGTAGCTTTGCTCTTTTGCCGCAACACACTCCAGGCCCGTTCAAGTTTGCGCAGCTCGCTATCTCTCTCAGCTACGAGCTTATCAACTGGCGCCCAATTACAGCACAGAGTAACACTAACGACGCTACCAATATCCAGCTTTTCAACAAGCTGCTTGATACGGTCTTCCGACTTGAGTTCTTTCGGGATGCCAGTAATGCGAAACGTACGATCAGTAATAGTCGCTTGTGTTCCCAAATAGTCTTGGCGCACCCGCAGAATGCGACGCGTGTGGCGGTTGACCATGTACAGCGTTAAAAACGTAAAGAAATATGTAAAGGCCAGATACGAGCCAGTAAACATTTGCAGTTTCGCGCCACCTACACGGGGGTGATCATTGTCTGCAAGATCGGTGCACTGCAGCGTGCTGTTGTCGCCGTTATGCGTGGGTTTGTCAAAAGCCGTGTAAATCATAGTCATCTGCGATTTTTCGTGTTTGCCCGAGGTCTCGCCCGTGGGAAACATGGCGCGATTGATGGGAAGCAACACAGTTAAGGCGAAAAAGAACATGATAGAAAACAGGCGGGCCGACATTTTGAAAAAGTGCAGAAACACAAAAGCGTCGAGGCCGGCCGAAGCCAGCACCTGCTCATCGGTTATCCGGTAGAGCGCGGGGATCCAGCCGAAGAAGGTATTGGGAAGAATCGGGAGGCCGATGAGCGCGTTGAGGCGTTGTTTGCGGGCAGAATAGAGCGAAGCCCATCGTGTTCTAAGAAACTGGTGCTGTTAGGCGAGATGCAGTATAATGAGGGGCAGAGCAGACACAACTTACGCAGAATGCGACAAACGACGGCACACCGAGCGCCACCGACATCCAGAAAGAAAGTTGGATGTCGCCCTTGCCGGGATTTACCATGGCTTCGCCGGAGCAATTCTCCTGGACTTCTGGCGCGGACGAGGTGTGCCGTGATAGTATGCGAAGGGCGCGATATGCAGCCTCTGACGCAGCTGCAGCAGCTGCAGCAACGTGTGGGTTCTCGCCCATTTTGGATGGTGTGGTATTCTGTCGGTTGAATTATGTCGTTTAATGTTTTAATGGGGTTGTATGTGAATGGAGGTATGCCGCCAAAAAGGGCGACTAGCAGTAGTAGCGGCGGCAGCGGCAGAGTAAGCAAGACAAGATGCAAGCAATATCAAACGGTTTGCATAAGGGGAAGAACAAAAGAGAAGCAAGCGACAAGCTTCTGACCAACGGCCCAAAAGTTTTGGCGAAGATGAAGAGTAGGAAAAATAATAAAGAAAAAAAAAAAGGAATTCAGGCGGGCTGAGGTTGGATTGGGCTGTCAATTGTTTACTAGGAATGACCTGGATTCAGGCCGCAGCGCAGAATCGAGCTGTCGATGGATTTGATGGATGGCTGACAGGACTTGGCTGTGAGGAATCAATCAACGAACCTCGCAGATTTGGCCTACCAATTGGCAATTGGTGATGGAAGACAAGCTTGGGTCGATGGACTGCAAGGCTGTGAAGCGAGGCGGTCAATATGCGAGCCGGAGAGAATCGTGAGCTCGTAAGTTGACCATTGAAAAGCAGCTGATTGATAGGTGCTTTGTAGATTAGCGCGATGGTTTACAAAGGCAGATTCGATGAAACTAAAAGGGGCGATGATGCATAAAGAAAAGGCCAAATGAATTATCGACAGCTGGGAAATTCAAAGTAATGAAAATTCTTCACCGCTGATCGGGCAGAACCAGGAGTTGCAAATAATGAAAAGGGAAGGGGCTACGCTCTTTCCAAGTTATGACGTTTTAGACGGCATGAGCGAAGACTGGAAGCAACACTTTATGCGAGCAGACGCTGGTGAAAAGCTACTGCCTGTCCTTGGGTGCTTGCTCTGTACTTTCTTATCGATTACAACAGAAAGTGACGTATCGCAAGCGTCAGGAGTATCACGTGACTAGGTGGCGGCGCTAAGCACACTCCGCTTAGTCGCACACCCCAAGCTTGCGAACTTGCTGTGCTTAGCTACCCAATCCGTGCTATGCTTTGGCCTGTAAGCTGCTTCAAACCATGTATTATTGTACCGTAATCCAACTATATACGCAAGTCTGTCCACATCTTTCTACTCGTCCTGCACCTTGTCACAGTGCTCCGCCGCCACCGGATACACCCATCCAAACGTATCCTTAATCTTGCCCAACTGAATACCCTGCAGTTGGCTCAATAGCTTCAAGCACACCGGTCCAGCGTCGTGCACACTCTCGTCCAAGAACGTAATCGTCTCCTCGCCCTCCTTGAGCACCGTCACGTTCTTCAGCCCGCGGCTCGCCAGCGCCTGCTCCGCTCCTGCCGGAATGCGCCGCGTAATCGACCGAATGGGCACCAGAGCCGCTGCCGTACCCGCCGCCATGACCTCGTTGAACTCGGCAATATCAGCATATTTGATCGACCGTTTCTCAACCGTCCAGCCCAGGCTGCGGCCTAGCTCCTGAATCGAGTCACTGGTCACGCTGTCAATCACCGCCTGCGAGTCGGGCACCACCAGTGTCGTATGGCCGTCAGCCGCCACCTTGGCACCGATGAAACCCGCCGTGGAAAACTCGTCCACTTCGCTACGCGTCTTGCTGTCGAGGTGTAGCGTAATTCCGTAGCCCTCGCTGCGCGCCTTGTCGCTGTGCCGTAGCACCGGAGCATAGTTGCCGCCAATCTTGACGTTGCCTGTACCGTGCGGCGCCGCGCGGTCAAAGTCCTCGAGAATCAGACACTGCACCGGGTGCACGCCGTGGTACACGCCCGTCGGCATGACGTACACGCAAAACGTGAACTCATCCGGCGGCTGCAGCGCGAGCTGCGCCGCTGAGCCCAGAAGTAGCGGCCGGATATACATGGCGGCGCCGGTAGCGTGCGGCGGCACGAATTCAGCGTTGCGCGCAACCGCAGCCATGACGGCGTCGACAAAGAGCGATTCCGGCACGATCGGGATTGACACGGCAACCGCCGAGTGCTGCAGACGCACGGCGTTCTTGTTGGGCCGGAACACTTGAACGGTGGCGTCGCCGGGGCCGCGGAAGGCTTTGAGGCCTTCGTACGCCTGTTGGGCATAGTTGAGGGCGGGGGCCATGCCGTGGATACGCAGGAAGGGGTCTTTGACAAACTTGAGCGGAGACCATTGGCCGGTGGCCGCCGAGTATGTGGATTCGACGTGACCATTGACTAGAGGCGGTTAGCTGGACTGGTTTATGCCATTCTTCGTCTAAACACAAAACAAGAACGCACCCTCGCGGACCTTGAAGCCCACGTTGGACCAATCAATGGTCTCGGTAACAGCAGGAGGGAACGATGCCATGATTAGAAATGATTGGTGTTGATTGAAACGTAGTGGTGTAATTGGTTGGTGAAAGAGGAGAGAAGCTGGGGTAAAAGGCGACACAGCCTAAGTTTATTAGTAGCAAGCGGAGCAACTTCTCCAGACTCGCTATGCCGATATCGGAATAGCGGGGTTTATATTCGCTTAAATGCAATACACACATACATACATAAAGGGCGCCATCTTGTCACCACTCTGTAGTCATTACATTGTTCTTTTTCTCCTTTTGTCAGGCAAAAGGCGCAAGCCTTTGTAGTCTACGCAGTAAGCAGCTATTTGAATTGTGTTTAATGACTGCCTTGTTCCTCCTAGGATAATAATTATTGGATAACAATCGGCAAAAGTGCAGTCAGAGTTGACTCATTTCGTCACCTACACAGTCATCACAGTCATGCGTGTGACTATTCAAGCATCAATACTAGGGTTTGAGGGTTGTCTACCCACTAAAATCGCACACTACCAATGATATCACCACTTACAACTAAACCATCAAATAAATAATCGTCTAAATTGCACCAATAACTAAAACTATTTTGTGACCGCCCAAAACAAAATCAAGAAAATAAATAATACAAAGCGGACCTCCCAAGCTGAACCTTTCTTTTTACTAGCAAAATTTCCAAGCATTCTTTCGCTTTGCTGGCGGCCCTTTGTGATCGTTGTCGACTTGGGATTGGAAATATAATGGAAAATAGAGCCTCAAAAATGAGAAGTCTAGGGGCGGGTAACGCTGAGAAGCGAAACAATAAAAGAACTGAGCAGAGGAAACAGAACTGAACAAGTCAAATCAAAAGAGCCGCACGCAAAAAGAAGAAAAAAAAAGAAAACCCCCACCCTCACCTGTCTGGAACAGAGCATTTGATATCACAAAGACAAGAAAAAGAAAAACAAAATGCACACCTAAAGGTGCTGCACAAAAGAGCAGCCAGTCTACAGTTGAGACAGCTTCTGAAGAGCAACAAGAACACCTATAGCCTGTTAGTTCATGTCGTTCGTTCATCACACCATAATAGCCCAAACTCACCGTTAACGCCCTGCGAAATAGTCGCCGTGGCCTCCGTGTTACGGCTGCCCAGGCACACCGTCACCACATTCTTCACCACTCCCTCCTCAGACAAGTTGTTGGCCCAGCGGAACACCTTTTCGTCTTCGCGCCCATCGCCTACAACCATCAAAAAGTCGACCGGGCCCGCGCCCTCGTCTGCTGCGCCTACCATCTTCTTCTTAAGATCGCTAAACACACGCTCGGCCGCCGTGCTCTTGGTCCAGTCAATCGGCTCAACCACCATGTGCCCGTCCATGGGAATTGCGTGCACGCGCTGCCGCTCACACGCATCATTGATGTGCGCCGCGCAGTCCTGCGCCAGGCGCGATGCAGACTCAAAGTCGTCCGCACTCTTATAGTGGAAGATGAGACTGCACCGCCGCTCCTCCATCTCTGCGCCCGGCGTGCGCTCCAAGTAGTATGTCATGATCGCCTTGACAGGCTCTTTCCACGAGTGAATCTGGTTGGTGTCGGCAATCGTGGTCCACGAGTCGCTGCCGCAGTCCTTGAGGAAGCAGCCATTCTCTGAAATCAACCCCAGATTGGGCACTCTCTTGAATAGGCGATCCAGCTCCTCGGGCCGACGACCAGACATGACGTAGACTGTGTTGCGCTCGTCCGCCAAAAGATCCGTCAGGATATGTGACGTGCGCTGCGGGCTGACGGGGATAATCTGGCTGACGGGCCCCAGCTAACCAGTGTGCCCTCGTAGTCGAGTAGGAAAAGACGGCGCGACGAGCTCTTGTACTGGGTCGACAGCGTCGTCATCGATAGGCGCGGCACCGATGTCTGGTCGCGACGGTGCTGTTCGTCATACACACGATCCAGACGCGACAGGAACTCTGTGAACCAGTGCTCACCAGTGTGGTGCATGACTGAGTTGTATAGCTTGTTCCAACGGTCCGTCTTTTCCTCACAAGGCATTTCCAGCGCCTTGACAATGGCCTCGGCGCACTGGCGGTAGTCCCACGGATTGACAGCAAGCTCGACACCGCCAAAAATTGACGAAGTTCCCGTAAACTCTGACAGAATTAGCGAGCCGTGCTTCTTTTCGGGAAAGTATTTGCCATCCTGGCAAAACAGGTATTCGTGAGACGTCAGGTTCATGCCCTCTCTCTGGCTGGTAATCATGAGCGCGTCAGCAATAGTAAGCAGCGCTAAATACTGAGAGTAGTCAATGTCCTGCTTGAGATACACCACGGGCTGATATGCCAGATTGGCCCACGAAGAGTTAACGCGCGTGACAATATCCGACACAGTAGCATCCAAATCGGCATTCTCACTACCAGACAGCGCAACCTGAATCAACACCGTCTTGTCGCGCCACTGCGGATTCTTGTTGAGAAACAGCTCGTACGAAAGCAGTTTCTGGCGCACACCACGCACATTGTCCAGCTTGTCGCGAGCAACAATCAGGTGCTTGCCGCGGTAGCGCTCGTTGAGTACCTCGATCCACTTCTGAACGCTCTCATCTTGGCGGTGGCGCGCAAGGCTGACGGGATCAATACCAATGGGCATGTTGATGACATCGACAAAGCGGTCTTCAAGCTGGAGACCGTCAGGAGTGGCCTCGGCGCTGAGAAGGCGGCTACAAGTCTGCATAAAGTGGCGAGTGTACTCGTGAATCTGGAAACCAACCAGATTGGCACCCAGCATACCCTCGAGAAGCTGCGTGCGAACAGCCAGGCAACGGAAGACTTCAGACGAAGGAAAAGCCACGTGCAGAAAGAAGCCAATCTTGGCCTCGGGTAGCTTGGCGCGGACCATGCCAGGCACAAGCAGCAGATGGTAGTCATGGACCCACACAACGTCGCCACGCTTCCAGTTCTTGATGATTTTGTCGGCAAAGGCCTGGTTGACGTTGACATAATACTGCCACGAGTGGTCTTCGTAAGCCTTGCTTTTGGGGCTGTCGGGAATCTGGTAATGGAACACGGGCCACAGAATCTGCTTGCAAAAGTGCGAGTAGTGGCCATCAAAGTCCTTGTCGCTGCACCACACCGTAAGCATATCGTGCTCTGTGGCCAGGCGGTCCTCAATGTCCTGCTGCTTCTGCGTGCCGTTTAGGACATCAGTAGGCATACCAAGAGTACCAACCCACATAATGTCGTCAACTGTGCCCTCGCGACGAGCAGCATGAGCGGCATTGCGCAGACCACCATTGCCCTGCTCAGCATGGGAGATGCGCCAGTTGGCATGTGCAAACACGCGGTCGTGGCTCTCACTACGAACCAACGACCGAGGCGGTTCCACAACCTGGCGACTCGAGGAGGCTTTTGTTACATTGGCAAGGGACCGCGAGGCCTCGGTTAACAAAGCACTGGGGTGATCGCCGGCGCGGCTTTCGGGCTGGTTCTTGCGGCCACCCCATTTCGGCGACGGCTTTTCGGCGGGAGCAAGACCACCGGGACTTGGAGTTTCGGGAAATGGAACAAAGCCGTCTTCGTTGGCAAACGGGTCCAACGGGGCATCGTCTATGGGCGACTCGGGCGGAGTAATGTTTTTGTTAAATAGGCTGGAGGTGGTGTTTGCCGACTTATGGTGTGAGCTAGTACGGGCCTTTTTGTGGCGGGAGTCGACGGGGCGGTTCGCATTAGGAGGGGTTCCGGGGACGTCAAAGTGAATCGTCTTGGGCAGAAATCTAAAGGGTAATTTGTTAGTATTGCCAGCGTATTTTTTTTTGGTGTATTTGGGGTAAATTTCAAGGCAAAGTGTGGTATTGCATGGTATGGAATGGTATGGGAGCCCCGGCTAAAGCCTAGATATATTGATATGCAGCAGCAGCTGCATGTAGTGAGCTGCACCAAAATAGGAAAAAGTGGCTTGGAGCCAATTAAGAAGATTGAGAAAATAGACCAGTACTTACAGCGACGCAATGAAAACCGTCATTGTAACTGATTTATTCGTCGCTCCTGGCGAGAGAAAGAGAGATTGCGTTTGGAGTAAAGTTTGGACAATTGAAAACAGAAGAGAAAGAAACGAGAAAATTCCAAGCTAATAAAGACGCGACAAGGAGAGAAGGCCAGTAAGAATGGCTGACGGTATGGACAGGTAGATCACGGTCACAGCAAGGTACGATGCACAGGGCACAGGGCTTCAGGGAAGCAAGAAGAAAAGTCGGAACACTCGAGCTCTTGGGATGAGACGTATCAAATGCCAGGGCAGACAGGGTATAGTAGAGATGTGCAGACCACAGAAGAGCAGAGCAGACAAAACAAAGCAATGCGATGCACACAATCAGAGACAAGCGAGGCGCGTCAGTGGAGGATACAGACAGGCTACTCGGGTTATTATATAGTAGGTCGGGGACTGATTTGGTTGTTGAGGCGAGACGAGGGTTGAATTGATCAGGCCAGACGAATAAGACACTGTCGTTTAATGAGTTGGGCCAATAAAGCTCGGTCCAGTCAGACAGATGATACTGAGCTGATATCGATTGGTAAACGAGGCGAGAAAACAGCGAACGAAGAAACAATAATGCGAGGGGTTGAGAGAAGAGAGAAAGACGAGGAACAAACGGTTGAGCGGCGGAAATATGATATATAAAGGTTTTGGCAAAAGAGTGCCAAGCCAAAAGCAGCAACAAAGAGTTTAGTTTTTAGTAGAGCGGGGTGCTTTAAGCGGCAAGGCAAGAAAAAATGAAGCCTATACTAATCCCAGTTGAGACTGAGGGCTAGAGGAGAAGCGGAAGAAGACAGATAGAAATACACGAGAGAAGATGAAAGAGAGAACTGCGTGAAAGCTTCAAGGTGAATGAGGCCCAGCAAATGGATTAAAGAAGTGGCACAGTGCAGGTAAGTTGAGCTTATGGTGAACGTGATGGGCCAAGATGAAACTTTTGAAGACACCAGGACAGGACAGCACAAGGGCTGATCGTGAATCCTCAGGTAAACGAAGAAGAATAGACAAGGATGCAAGGTTGGCAGGGTTTTTCAGTAGCCGATTTTTTTTTGCGGGTTGAAGCACAAAAGTTGTTGTTTTTTTGTTCTTCCTTTTTTTTCACCTTGGTTTATGGCAGTGGGTCTGGAAAAGAAAAGTGGGTAAAGCGAGACGGATTGGATCAATGACGTGAAGGCATCAGTGCACGCAGCTAAAGACAGAGGCAGGTAGAAGAGAGGCAGGCAATAGAAGAGAGACAGGTGCCAGAGGAGAGGAATGAACAGAAGAGAGGTACCAGAAGAGATTCACCACCTAATAGACGACAGAGGCAGCTAACAAAAAAAGCTGTGCAGCGTCACAATGGCTGATGCCAATATACTTTGTCAAGTGAAAAAGAACAAGACAGAAAAGAACAAAGGCAAATCAGCACCGTGAAAAATGGAATACAATGAGACCA
>JACYXV010000759.1:0-10797 GCA_016859225.1 Thielaviopsis cerberus
CGCGTCAAACAAGCGCGCAATGTCGCCGTAGCGTTCAATGTTGTGTGCATACATGGTTAGTGTACCGGCGAGCGCGTAGAATGGGTCAGTGCCGGCGAGGTGGCGACGCAGTTGCGGGTCGGCAGCGTGTAGAATATCAGGGATCAGGCGAAGCTGGGCGATGGTAGGGCCCATGTTTGGAAGCATAAAGTCGCGGATGCGGCAGAGCGAGAGGCGGCTGACGGCGCGAGCGCGCAGGGGCGGCGGGAGCACGAGGACGAAGACTTGGCAGATGTCATGGTAGCCCTGGAAGTAGTGCAGAAAAGGAAAGCGGCGGAGCACTTCGACAATCAGGTCGGACAGTTCCTGTTTGCAACGGTCTAGTTCTTTGGGGGATTTGTCTAGAGGGGGTTAGTCGTAGATGAGTGGAGAGCTACCTGCAAATAGAGTGGAGGGTTACTTGAAGATAACAAGGAAGTCACAACGGGGCATTCATCCATAGAATTGGGCTGAGAGACTGACTGTTTGGGTAGTAGACAAAAGACCGATTGACGTCTAACTGCACCTGTTCCTCATCGTGATGCCGGTGTAGCTTGTGCCACGAGAAATCAAGCTTTTCGTCTTCTGGCTCGTGTCCATCGGAAAAGTCTCCGAGGAGATACGGCCCTGTACATTGTTAGAAACTAGGCCACTGGTTACAGACGGTGAAACTCACATGCTATTGTCCGAAGCTCATCGTTCAACAACCCGCCTTCTGATAGCGCCAGCCTTTGTAGCTCCGGGACATTCTTTGCAGTATAGGCCTCGCGAATCTCGCTTAATTTTAATGTCATCCATTCCGGCTCAGGCTCGGGCTCGAGATTGGCGCCGTTTTTGATTTCGTCCTGATCCAACTCATCAAAAGCAGTCTTTTCGTCGTCCTCCAACTTTAATAATATAGGCTCTTCGCCATCTTCAAGCTTGACAAAGACAGGCTTTTCATCTTGCTGAACTCTGACTAGAACAGGCTTCTCCTCTTGCTCGACTTGGACTGGAACAGGCTTCTCTTCTTGCTTGACTTTGACTAGAACAGACTTCTCGTCATCGGCATGTCCGAGCTCATCACCTGTTGAATTGGATAAATCGGGCGTCTCGTCGTTCTCAAGCTTGACTAGAACGGGCTTTTCCTCCTCAGCGGTAACGCCCACTGGTAGTAGCCCCCCGCTCTCATCACCCTCCAGCTTTATGTAGCCATCGCGCAGATCTTCAGTACTCATGGCCTAGATTGTCCCTCCTGGCGATGACCTTTTCGAAAAAGAAAAAAAAACACCTCAGTAATAGCCGCTAACAAATACCCGTCAGCAATTATACTACTGGGGCGATTGTAGTCGCGCGCCTAGAAAGAAAGAAGAATGAAAAAGAAAGTCACGGGTGGCTGGATTCTAGTGATTCAAGATAAAATCTCTATATTGCACGTAAACGAAACTGTGGTTGAGGCTCCTCAAAGAACGGTTCCGAGCCACCTCTAGCCTGGGGTCCGTCGTTGCCTCATTTGCTTGTGATCATTGCTGGTTGTGGCTGGTGGAGCATAGGCCTAAAAGTTTGCGTGGCGCTTTCAGTGCGGCCGCCACAGTAGATCTCCCGCACTTTTTCCGACGGACCAAAAACTTTACTGGACTCCGCGCCCACGATGCACTAAAGCTTGAGCAAGCTTGAACGAGTCGGGGCTTAGAGCCGAAAATCAACTAAAAAATAACAACGTGATGAGTATAGCTTCGGACATGAGATCGTTTATTCCGTTTGTCAGCCGAAAACTCGACGGCCATACATAAAGAACATACAAGGTAATCCTTGATCATAGATACTCAAGTTGACGAAGAAAGCATGTTGCGGGTGGCGAAAAGGAGCATTTTCATGGCTAAATCCCTACCCTTTGGTGTCAAGAGGCCCAGAACGTTTCAAGAAATATGGCTTTCAGATATGAAGCCTGATCTACAAAGACAATTTCCACATCATTGACTAGCAAAATCCTAATGATAGCTCATATAAGAAGGCTCAACACCGTTGATATTTTGTCCAAATTGCGACGAGTTCGGTTCACCCGAGCTACAGTTTTTTCGTGCATAAGACAACTGTCGGGAGCAGGAATGGTGGCGTTAAATACTCAAATTAGCACTTTAACATATAGCCTTAGGCTGAAAATGCGTTATTTCTAAAGGGTCATGATGAAGAATTTCCTTCGTTCAAACAGCCCGGAGCAGCTTTGAAATGGCACCGGAGATCTTGGACCGTGGGCTATAGTTGACTGGTCACATTTTCAGTGAAATGACGTTTGGACAAGTCAGACTTGGCTATTGTCTGATTGTCTGACAACAGGTCCTGGATGCCTAGTCGATAAATGGTTATTGTACAGGTGAGAAGAAAAGAAAGAGACGAGAAGACACCAGCGCACTAGAAGACTTTGGGCGAAAAAGGGACTGCACAATCCATGTTGTAAATTGAAAATGAGAAAAGAAGAATAAGGCAACGGGTTGGAGCGGCGGAGAAGACAAGGTTAACTCACGGCTCAAGATCAAGTTCAAGCCAGGTTCAATAGCAACGATTGTGAACCGGAAATCGTTGGCCGTTGTAGCAACTTTTGTTTCTTTCTATCACAAAGCCCTGAAGGAGACCTTTTAGCTTACTAAGCTAGCGATATCTGACATAATCAACCACAACAGAGCGCGCTTGGAAATGTAAATGGGAAAGAACTGAAATCTGCTTTATTGGGTGCTGGGAGAATAGGAATAGTTGAAGCAAGCTTGGGTCCCGCTACTGCACGGCGCCGCCAGCTTGTCAGCTAACGTCGTCAAAGAGACCAAAGTAACACTAACTACAGCTTTTTGAAAGGATTTAGCAGGACGACTTGTCTCTATTTCAACCAGTCAGCTTTGAATGAAAGCGCCGAATAAAAAAAAAAAGCCAGGCGAAATGCATGTCGGTCGGGTTCGCCTCCTCTTGACTATCGAAATTTCATTACAAGAATGGCATCCGACGAGGCCGCGAGAATCAGACTGCTAGTTATGTCGAGACTTGAGGATTTACTTTACTGCTGGAAATGAAGAGCTGCGGTCGAGTTTTGCCCTACCGAGACGCTGTATGTACTGGCTGTTGCTGGCTGAGCATTTGCTGCTCGTTTGTCTTGACTGATCCGGAAGCCTATCGCCACATACGGACGAAAAGCCCACCGAGATTAGGCTGACGCTGGATGATGAGCTTGATGAGTGCTTGTTATCGCCGAGCTTTTACCTTGTCTTCGCTATACGATGCGCACGTAGTGTTATTATGGTACCACTCTAACCTTTGTACCGTGCGTTATCACAGTTACATTTACACTCCGAGCAGATAGCCCCGGCCATTCTGCCCGACAGGTTCACGAGCTAAAAATGAAAGCGCTGAGTGGGCTAAACTGCATGCTGGCATTGGACTGGGCCGGTCTGGGGCTTCTTGGTTGGGGCTAAGTCCTATCCGTCAGCGGCTCCATACGTAGGCTGCAAAGGTGTACGCACTCCACTCGAGGGGATGCCACGTCCAATGAACAACCTAGACCGCCGCCTCGACGGAGTTTGAGCTAGTAGCCTGTTTGGGATTTGAGTACGGCGACAGAGGTATAATTTAGCATCGTACATGCATGCCATGTACATACAACACTAGCTATTACGTACTGGCAACGAACACGGGCAGTTGAGCTGTAGCTATATGGCTGACTGATTGATCACCTAAAGCTTTAGTTTACCTGTTCAATGGGTTGACAAGCATGGTTGAGATTGCATGTTTTACTGCCGAGTGACTTGTCATTGAGCTTGGAGTGTTTTATCAGTCAATGAGCTGTTGATAAATGACTCTAAAGCGCGTTTCTGGATTTACCTTTGTAGATGATCTGAACATGATGCCGCGTAGTTTCAGAACAGTCCAAATCAAAGTTGTTCCAAGTGCAAATTAGGAAGCTTTTTACAACGCAGTCCAAGGAGCTTAGTGAATCGAGACGAACTAGCAGGGCCACAAATACATTCTCGCAAACACACTAATGCACGGCTGCCAATCACTATGACTCCAGTGTCCAAAGAGACATCAGAAGTTTGTTCTGCAAATAAGTTCAAGTAAGCTTTAGTTTAAACACTTCTTTTATTGGCCAAAGTTCCGCGTACTATGTATCTTGAGCAGCAAAGTACATGAGGCCAAGATTGGTGATGATCTGTAGAAGCACAGTATGGAGCAATATGGGTTGATTGCCATCTCAATGTAGACGTAAAGTTGTTGACTGCACTTGCATATGCAAACACATACATATAAGAAACGTAGGATTGCGCAAGTGCAACACTGAAGGTGAAGGTGGCGGTGGCGGTGGTAATTTTCATTCTTATTTTTGGCTCATTCTGTTTACGATACCCCTCTCGAGGTAGCAGTGACTCGGCGGTGGGCTCGACATAATGCCTGCTCTCAGCTTGGTGTGATTACGGGCAAGGCTTCTTTTGGTGATTGGCCATTAACTTTCGCATTGCTGCTACTAGTTTGCGCACGTTGGCTGGGCCGAGGTTTAACACATCTCACCTAAATCAGACGAATGTGTCAGAGAGAAATACACCAGCATTGTTTGGCCAGATTCTTCAAGTTGAGGGGTAACGAACCGGGTACAAGACTTACAAAAAGTGTGTGCTGTGCCTTTTGTGAGACAAAGGGTTCTAAGCTCTGAGCAAGACACACAACTCCTCGGGGCCGTAGAACATGCCAGAGACTTTTACTTTGGAGATTGCTCTCTTTGCTCATATATTAGCCTCAAAAGCTTGACGGTGTATGTAGATTAGCATTTGATATTCCGCTGTTATCCCATTATTATTGGTTTGCACACAGCGAGCCGCTTAGATGCGATGACCTTTGGACATGTGTATTCAGGATGACTAGGTGCATAGACGGGTACGGAAGGAGTTGTACCGACACTCTCTATCGTTCGACTTTTGATTGAGGACAGCGAATTTGTATATCTCATTCAAGTGTGAAAGCACATGACCAGCCCAACCACAGTGTCAGGGCGTAAACGCCAAATACCAAGTACGGTACACCGCAGGTAATCAGATCTCGTTGGATCAAAGCCAAAGAACTCAATGAGAGCGGAGATTGAAATCCCATGGCGGCGAGCCAGTTGTCAAGGAAGTCTCTTAGAGTTCACTTCTGGGTGGGCCGGATGAATTGTATATTGTGAATCTGGGAGGACATAGAACGGGATTCAATGCGTACCTGGCCAGGGAAGAAAATGGACTCGGACTTGTCAGACGTGAGCTAATAGACCTAAAACTAAGAGATTGGTAAGTGAAAAAACGCAACAAGGTCAAGTTGATGGGGGGGGGTTTCTCGCTGGCTGAGTGTCTGACAATGCTATGCAAAAGTTTGCATAATTACAGTACTTTATTTAATATTATACACCCTTCCTTCTTTGGTACTACAAAAAAAAGAAAAGGGAAAAACAGTGAAGGGGAGAAGAGGAAAAAAGGCAAAAACTGAATAAAGTGAGTGGCAGCGGAAATTTGGCATAGAGTCAGCCAAGGTTTCCCTTGACGGCAAGTACTGCAAAAACTGCAGGTGTAAGAGCTACTTGAAAATTACCCTTTTCATTCATTTGTTTCTCCAGCCAAGAGGAAGCTTCCGCGTCAACAAACGCCTGGGAAAAGAATGATTTTTTTTTTTTTTTTTTAATAAAAAAAACCTGCAAGTCAGCATATAGAACCTGCCAGCCCACTCAAATTCATAGGGAAAGAATGAGAAAATAAGACCTGAAGTTGCGGGGTATTCGGCACCCGGCCGAGCTGGGACAGACGGCCCCGGGCGAGCAGCCGGCCGCTCATTGCGTAAGGTAGGGAGGATCGGAAGAGCTTGTCGTGCAAGGATTGGACTGTCCTAATTGGGGGATTATAGACAATGACGCGAATTGGCGATTGGCGATGCAGGATTTGGTGCTGCCAGCAAAGTCAATTGTCGTCTGGGATGAAAGTTGTTAAACAGAGGGGCTGGCCGACTTTGGGTAATTTTTTGTGACGGCCTGTGATTTGGTTCAAGGCCCCTGTCGTCTTATGCGTTTAGCGGTAGTTTATGCAGAGCTGCCTTGAAGTGAGATTTGACCTGATTGATTCGATTTGATTTGCTACTGCAATGGAATATAAGAGCTTGCGTCAATTGGTTCTGATTTGATCGATCTGTCAGCGGCTTCTAACCAGTCGGGTGCCAGCAGCTTCTGGTTATTGGGTGTCAAACAAACGCAGACCGGCCCAAAAGCCTGTATTCATACCTAAAAGCTGCACCTTGCATGCAGCAAATACCGATTCTGAGGCTAAATGTGCCTAAGTTTTCCAAAGCATAAGGCGGTTGAGCACGATAGCTACTGGGTGGGTGCACTGCTGATGCACTGTGTGGAGCGCCACCTGGTATGCTTTTGTGTTGGTGTGCTTCAAGCTAGTGTCCAAGTACTCTCCCGCACTGTTACGTCGCCACAGTATTAACCCTAGAGCTATACGAACCCTACGGCTCGCAGCTCTTTCAATTAACAGGTGTTAAAAATTCAATGAACTAGACTGTGGTTTCAGCCACATTCATACCAACTATTAACAACCCACTAAAACCGACCACTAACAGCGCAAGACGCACCTAGCAGCAAATCCATTCACCCACATTACAGCAAATAGCTGATATCTTGAGCCACCTGTTCTTTGATTTTCCGACTCACCTTTCTCTAATCTCAATCTCGACATGCCCTGATTCCATCGCCATTTTTTGTGCTTCTGTAACATCGCTTACCGCTTATTCCTACCGTCAAAAACAGGCAAATCTGTAGCAGCATTGACTGACTCCCAGAAGCTTTGTTTCCCCAATTCGACTCAGTCAATTGCGTCATTCTAGTAGCGACTCCTTCAGCGCTGACGCCACCCACGCGACCCTGAGCCTCTTTGAACTTTGGGTGACCGACTTTGTTTTATTAAACCGTCTGCTATCCGGCACTCTTATTTTGCTCCATCAAGATTTGCTCCAATTTACACTGGCCATTTCATATACCAACCATGTGCCGTTTTCTGGTGTGTTGCGACGTTTGGAGAAGCCCCCCCCCCCCCCGATTTCGGTGCTCCGTGCTAACAAGCATTGACTACGCAGGTTTACAAAGGCAGCGACGACATCCTGTTGTCTAAGTTGATTCTCGACCCGGCACACTCCATCTTGCGTCAGTCATTTGACTCGCGTCTGCGTCTGGTAGGTTTCTTTTACTTTATCTGTCTCTATCGCCGGACTACTAACATGGCTGTGTAGGATACGCGCCGCGGGCAAAACAACGCTGATGGCTTCGGCATCGGCTTCTACACCGATCCCAAGCTGGGCAAGGCGCCATGCCTGTTCACCTCGACTACTCCTGCTTGGAACTGCACCAACCTGCAGCGTATTGCCTCCAAGACCGCCTCACACCTTATCTTTGCGCACGTGCGCGCCACCACTGAGGGCTCGCTGAGCGAAGACAACTGCCACCCGTTTACTCACGGTAGCCTGATGTGGATGCACAATGGCGGTCTCGGTGGCTGGAAACATATTAAGCGTCGCCTGGGCGCCAAGCTGGCCGACAAGTGGTATCTGAGTGTACGCGGCGGCACTGACAGCGAATGGGCTTTTGCGCTCTTCCTCAACACTCTCGAAGAGATGGGCCACGATCCCAGCTCGGAGCCCAATAACGGGTTTGGCCCGACAGTGCTGCGCAAGGCGCTGCTGGCTACTATCCGCCAGATCAATGAACTCACCGACTCGATCCCACAGAGTGTGCGTGACGCGGAAAACGTCGATACACGCAGTCTGCTTAACTTTGCCGTAACCGATGGCTACAGCACAATATGTACGCGCTATATTAGCTCGTCGATTGACGAGGCGGCCAGTCTGTATTACTCGTCAGGTACGCAGTGGGAGGAGAAGCTGGGCGGTACGTCAGGGAAAGCGACGCAGACCCAAGGACACAACTACCAAATGGAGCGCAACGACAAGGGAGCTGATATTGTGTTGGTGGCGAGCGAACCGTTGACATTTGAAAGAGGTGAGTTTCTGATATATGGCATCACTCGGCATGTTGCTATCGCACGACAAGACCACGATAGAAACGTCACCAGGCATACTGCTGTTGCACAACAAGGCCACACCCCAACGCTAGCAGCCGTACTAACATCGAGACAGAAAACTGGATCAACGTGCCAACCAACTCTGTGCTCACCATCTCACGTCAGACCGTCATGGTACACCCCATTATCGACCAATACTACAACCGCAATCCCGATCATGTGCGCTCCAGTGCTTTCGTGCAAACCAAGGGCTTGGCTACTAACGAGAAGCCGGATGCCCGCCTGGTCGCGCCGAATTCGATGTTGTCATCTTCTTCGTCGCTGTCGACGCCATCGCTGTCGGATGTTGACAGCAATAAGAGCCTGGAATCAGCAGCAGTGGCAACCCCGGTGCCAGTGTACGTTGAAGTAGCCAAGTCCTAGGGTCTTTTGACTTTGGGATTGCGGCCTTTGCTTTGTTTGCTTGTTGTTTGTTTACCATTCACCGATACAGGCGGTAACATCGATTTTATGGCGGTGTCTTTTGTTGTTGTTGCTGTTATTTTGATTGCAAGTTGTTTTTGCTGTTGATGTTGCTGCTGGGAGGGCATTTTGCTCACTGCTTGATTCTCGTTAGAAGGATGTTGGGGCTTCTTTTATTGCTTTGGCTTGGGGTTAGGTGTTTATGAAGAGGGAGAGTATAGAAATTGCAGTTTGAATATACAAGACTAAATTATTCACATAGAGATGAATTCATGAATGAGAGGAAACGGCTGATAGTCGGATGAGATGGGGTCACAATGAGAGAGTAAGCAACAGGGTAGCAGACTCACGTGTGGGTAACGGGGAGATTTGTGCCATGCACCACAGTATAGCTTGTGGGTGGTGGGCAGTTAGGTAGTAGACAGAGTGGCAGACAGATGGAGGGCATTGACAGCGCACATTGGACAGAGGTATCACAAGAATCAAGGCAACAAGCCCGTCTATAGGCCAGTCTATCAACCAAGAACAAACAGTACTCTAATGCAGAGTTGAGCGACCAACAGACCACCGAAAATAACAAAGAAAAAAGAAAAAAAAAGGAAAACACTAAAACGTGACGATCCAACGCCCAAGCAAACCACTTTCTGACGCATCGTAGAGAAAAAAAAAAAAAAAAGAAATAACTTGCTGTGCTTAAATCCACCCAGGAGGGTCATTTGGTGGCGGAAACTCGCCCGAGATGTCCGAGCTGATGGCATAGAAACTGCTCTGATCCGTCTCCTCCGTCTCTTTCTTATCATCCTCCTTCTTGACCTCCTTTCCCACCTCGCTCTTGTCCTTTTGCCCCGCTACCTTTAAGCCCGCAAACTCGTGCGTAAACGAACCCATCACGTAGCCCTCTTCATCTATGTCGCCTATGCTTGACCCGCTATTCAGGTACGACGCTTGCTCGACCGGCTTGACTGCGCACGCCGGTGCGCGCACATAGTGCCGATGGTGGTACACCGTGTCGTCCCACTCACTGCTAAACACCGTCTCGTTGTCATCTGGTAGGAGCACGTCGGCTGGGTCGACGGCGTGATAGTAGTACGCGTCCATGCGCACCTGCGACTGGCGGCAGGACGGCACACGGGCAACGGCCGGCTTGGCTGGCAGGTCGTAGGCATAAGTAGTGTACTGTGGCGGCGTGGAGAGACCGGCAGTTTCGTCAATTTGCGAAATATCGGCGGTCATGGCGTTGTCAATGGGCACGGGTGGTGCCATGTATTGCGTCACGGTGTGGCGCGGGACGGTGCGAGGAACCAGATGCGGGAACATGTGGTGCATAGCGGGCACAAGGTAACCAGACGGTGGCGGGCTGGGCTTGCGGAAGGTGGCCTTGAACAGGCTGCCGGCGTGGCTGGTGTCGTGGCTGTGGTGCATGACTTTGAAGGGGTCGGCAAAACTGTGGTACTTTGAGTGATCTGACTGGTCAGTATATGGCTGATTATAGGGGAGCATATGAAGTTAACACAATGTAAAAGACTCACAGATTCTGGTCGACTGGCCCCTGAGTTGCTCTAGCGCCTGAACCGTCACATCTCCCTTTTCGTACTTCAAGTGTCCATGAAAGTTGAACGTATTCACTGCATTTTCTCTGTATGAGCGCGAGTCCACGCCGGTGGGGACTGGCACACCCGCACGGTCCGACTTGGCCATATCAGCAACGCCCAGGGCAAACACCAGATTAGCCGCGGGATGGACCATCTTGAGGGTAGCCGAGCAGGCGGCCTCGTACTTGGACTGTTCCTGAGGACCGGAATGGGGCGAGGGCCGCGGTACTTTGGTGCGGAAACAAATATCGCAGATTTGCGGCATGCGGACACCGGTGCTCACGGCAAAGTTTTCCAGCGGGCAGACACTGGAGATGTCGGCATTGCAGGCGTTGGAGTTGCAGTTGATTTTGACAAGAATGAGGTGCGAGCACGCAAAGAGCGCGGCGCCGATGACACACGGCATGGTCTAGATAGGAGAGTTTAGTAGATGATGGAGGTTGGTGAGGTTAGCTACTTACAGTGGATGTGCAGAAAGTGGAATAGGGTATAATAAAATAGAGACACGAGTCAAGGGACTCGAGACGGTATGAGAAAAGAAGGTTGAGGGACTCAAGACGGGACCTGAAAAGAGAGTCAAGGAACTTCAGGCAAGTCCAAAAAGGGAGTCAGAGATAATGAGGTAGAAGAGACTCAAGAGTAGAGAAGTAGGGAGATGGAAAAGAGGC
>JACYXV010000762.1:0-10777 GCA_016859225.1 Thielaviopsis cerberus
TTTTTTTTTTTTCTTTTTCTTTTCTGCTTCAGACTGCTTCTGTCTTACCGGAAATCCACACACTTCTACTCGCTCTACGTTCCTTTGATGTTTGTTTCTTGGCTTCTGTATTGTATGCAGAAATGAAAACACACGCAGGTAAGCGGCGCTGTCGTCAAAGAATATAATCACTTCATTTTTCTTCACCCATTCATGCACACAAAAAGAGAAACAACGAGAAGGGATGAAAAACGGAAATGAAGGAAGGAACACTCGAATCTAATTGGGGGGTGCTGGTATAACAGTGTCGCCGCTGAGAATGCGCACTGTCTTTGGCTCTCCGTCCCCTTCCCCCCCAATTCAGGGCATAAAGCATAACACAAAAGGGCATGAAGACGACACCAAAGCCTGGCCTGCATCACATCAATGTCTACTCTCGCCAACGCAAGTAGCTCGCCCAGTCAATCAATCAAGTTAGCAACCAATCAATCAATCAACCAAACAAGCAAACCTATCAATCAATCAAAGTCCACTTGCCAATCTCTCCAAAAGCCAATTTGACCGCTGCCCTGAACCAGGCTAGGCTTATAGCTCTTTTCCATGTCTCTACTCACAGGGTTCTCTACTCACAGGGTGCTCTACACGCAGGGTTCTCTACTCAAAAGGGTCTCTACCTCTGCACAAGCTCTGTACCTCTATATCCACAAGGTCCAAACATAATCACTCTTTGTTCAGGGCCCGTAGTGTGTTGGCCCTCATTCCAGGGTCCTTGCCTTGGCCGTTCAATGCCTTTTCGAATCTAACTTGTGGAATAACAGAAAATGTGTGAACCCGGCTCCAAGTAATCTACAGGTTAAGCCTTGCACCGGCTAATTTTCTTTTATTATTCTTCCTTTATTCCAACTTGAGCCAGCATCCATCCTCTTTTGAGCGTCTTTTGATTCTTGTCCTCTATTCTAACCGTAGTATTCTTGCTTAGCTATCTCAGGATTATCTTGTTTAGTTGGCACATACAACAGCTATAACACTAAAACTACAAAGACAATAAGAAGAAATCATCAACCCTGTGATCTTCCGAGGCTAGTTTATACCCTCCCCCCAAGTCCAAGCTGCAAGTCCAGACCATTACTAGGACAAGGCTCAGCAAGCAGGGCCATGGCTATCCTCAAGCCCATTCCGAGACTATTGTTAAGCCCAGCACAAATCTGTAATAGGCGCGGCCAAGAGAGAAACTGATCATGACAACCAGCCTTTTTCGTCATGGCCTGCCATGGTCAGTAAGGTAGGTCAAAGCACATTGAAGCGTGGTAGTGCTTTACGCGCGAGGCTGGTCTGTTTTTATTTTCCTGTCAAAAAAGAATTTAATAAAGCACGGGATTTTATGCACAGGATGATTGACGCACATTCTTACCATCCAAAAGCCATTCATCACGATCTTTTTGCAGCTTCGTCGTTCTTTCATTATCGTACGGGGACGCTGGAGCTTGAGACGTTGCATATGAAATGGAAAGATGGTTCAATCAGTTGCCATCAACTAAATACGGGACGTTGTGGTTTCGGCATGTTTCTGTTTCTGGTTTCTCCCTAGCCTCGGTCTGGAAGTCCCATCTTAAGCGGCCGAAATGCAATCTTTTTATGGTCTGGTATTTTGATTTATCGTGGGAGACTTGGCCCTGACGTGATTGGTCGCTTGTTCCCACCCATCAAAGCAAACGAAGCAAAAACGAGCCTTCGCTTCAAGCAAGCCCATAGAGGTTGCAGGGAAAAAAATGAGGGGCAGGAACATGAACTTTGTTAGAGTTGGCGAGTAAGAAGCAAGAATAAAATAATAAAATAAAAACAAGAATAATAAAATTCAAGAGACAATGAAAACCATAGTCGTTCCTGGTGCCTTCCTTTTCAAACTAGCTCGTCTCTCCTCTATGCGTCACTGCCTCTTGAGTTGACGGATTTGTCTTAACTTCCACGACTTCCTTGGCAATTGCAAGTTGTATGGCAAATTCGTCTAAACCAAACGCAGAAACGACACGACGGCTCGGCCTCGAGATCGTACATTCCATTTACGGTCGGTTCTTGCTGTGACAGCGCAAACACAAAAAGGCAAGTGCGATATATGGCAATAATCCTGCGACCAAGCTTAAAGCTGCATGATGTCAGGTGTCAAAGTTGGCTAGAGTCTCTCTGGTCCTGTTGGAAAAAGACGGACCTGGCGGAGGGAAAGAAAAAAAAAAAAAAAATAAGAAGAAAATAACGGCACAGTGCGAATGCCTCCATAGTCTAACGAGAATCACACACGTGCTTTTTCCAGTCTGGCTGTCTCCTTCATAGATCTTCTCAAGTTCGCTAAAGAAGAGACGATAAAGCAAGTAAGGCGCACTACATTGGGCCCATTGGGCCAACCAATGAAGCGGGGCGTTGCTGGTGGTGTTGCTTTGTTTATTGTTATTGTTTTGTCATCGTTGTTGTTGTTTACATTCGCCCATTCACGCCCAATAAAGACTTGCTTGGCCAAGATTAACCCATAATATAAGTGATATTGGCACTAACCCACAAGAGTTTCGTCCTGGTCAAATCATTCATTTTGGCACCAGAATAACGAAATAACCAATCCCAGCCTACCGGCCCTCTCCATCACAACATTGGCCGATTTCCAGACTTCAAAACCGCTGTTGTCTCTTGTTGTTGCCTCGAACCACAAGCGTCATTCATACTTTGTGTTTTGTGCCAAGTCGTGGTCTGAGCTGAGTTTTGCCCATTGCCCTTCTTTGGTTCTACGGAGTAATATAGGAACAAACTAGCTGTTCTCAAACCAAGCCACACTACACACTAGGCCGTTCATAAGCTCCGTTTCCTTCTTCTTTCTCGTCTCTTTTCCAGACGGCGAAGGAAAAGGGGTAAGAAGGGAAAACCCGCCTATATTTACCCCCCCAAAGAAATCACCACTCACATGTCGCAATTTATAGAAGCTGTCTATTTCCGTTGCCGTTTCGTTTCTGTTTGTTGTTTTTTTATTCCAATGCCGCGTTGATTTGTCGGTTTCTAGACCGCTGCATATTGCGCAGTAGCACATCAAACACTCAGCAAACAGCACCAGATTTCGCCATTTGCCACTGGCATTATGCATAGTAAGCCTCAAAATAACTACAGGATTCTGCCTTGTCCTGCCCTGCCTCTATACATGTAAGTCAGAATGCAGCAGATAGAAATTCATCTATGGTGGGCAGAGAAAAAGGGACCTTGAAGCAAATGGGCTTTGCCCCCAATGCCCTCTAAACTAAAACTCTAAACTAGGCGTCAGCTAAGCGTTGACTAAGGATGGATCAAGAACTAAACGCTAAATCACAAGCTACAAAGACCTGAGAGTTTCTGAAACTAGACTAGAACGAGGTTTAGTCGGTAATCCCTTTTGAGCCTCTAGAATGTCTCCGTGGTAAAAGACGTCATATTTGCAGCTGTGAGATCAGATCAGCAACAGCTTTAGTATCCGTCTTGTCTGGGGGGCGCTAGGCCTACCAACTCTACTATATATCAACCTACCAGACGCCAACCTGTTAACCCTAACAGTTACACTAACCCTACCATACAGCCACCCATCATGTATCCTCAGAATAAACGTCATCACAGTCTATTGCACTGTACCTGTTGAATCAAAAACCAGCCCTATTGTTTTTAGACGTGACCCGCTCCAGGTTGAGACTGCGGGATCAAACAAGAGAGCCGATGGCAATTTGCTGCGATACGGGCCAGTGACAGAGCATCTCTATTAAGCAGCAATGGAAGTCTCTATCAAGCAGCAATGGAATTGTTCCTGGTCTGTGCCACTCTAGTACGTGCAGCACTGCAAGATACCAACGCTGCTAGAGCCACTTTGGGATTTCACACAGACGCGGTTGCTGAGATTGAAGGAGGACGGCGTACAGGCTGCATGGCCACAGTGCAGGATAGCGAAAATAAGCACGGTGCAGCCAAGGGATGGAGGCAGAGACTGAAGGGATGGAGGCAGAGGCTGAAGAGATGGAGGCAGAGCCTATAGGAAGGGAACGAGATGAAAGACAAAGAGACAAGATGGTACAAAGTACTTGAAGTAGAGGCATACGATAAAAGAGAGACAGCAAAGTACTCACAGCAGAGGCATACGATAAAAGCGAGACAGCCAAGTGATCTGCGGGGGCTAAACCTTGTCTTGCCTCTGAGGATTTGGATTCTATACTGTTTCTGCGCTGATGGATTCTATATTGCTATACAAACGGTTCAGCTCTTCGTATCGGGCTTCTTGCACCATGACTTGATCAGTTGTGGTACCCCGCTAGCTGAAAAAAAGACTTTACGGCCATAACGAGAAGCCAAAGCAGCCACTTGCTTGCTTCTCTTTCTGTGGAAGTGTGCGCGACTAAGCGACTGAGGGCTCTCTGCTCAAGTCTTCTCTATTCTCCCGCGCAAAGCGCCGACCGTAGGAGCGCCGTTAGATGTGGGAATGATTGTATTTGAATTCATGTTGGCCTTGGGTGGCGCTAGAGGACGTTGAGGAGAATGTACATCTGACCTGCTCCTGCAAGTGTGGACTGTAACTATTTTCCGTCCCCTTGAAGAAATACGCTCTTGCAAGACAGAACTCAACAACAGTCATGTGATGTCATTGCCCGAGAAATAACGTGCCCTTTTCTAGCTCTGGGCTTGGAGGGACTTTGGCTTGTGGTATTCTAGCTCTGGGCTTGAAGGGACTTTGGCTTGTGGTGTGCACACTTTCTACTCAGGCCAACGGTAAGCGGCGGTCCCTTTGTCCAGGAAAGGAAAAGAAGATGGCAGGTGGTGTGGAAGGGCTGGTGACTTTTTTATGGTAATACTACCCATTGATCCAGATACAGCGTACAGTATATAGCCGTACCTTTGACCTAGATACAGCGTACAGCCGTACCTTTGACCTAGATACAGCATACAGTATACAGCCGTACCCAGCATCCAGAAATGTACCAGCATGTCGCAATAACAAAGGACCAAGGGATATAAAAAAAGCCCGTATTACATACCTTTATGCATGCACTTTTATGCACGTTGGCTCGCCTGCATGACTGGCTCCAACCTCTACTCTTCCCGCATATGGTGGCCTGGCGATAACCAAAGTACGAGACCTCAATCTCTCCTCTCAGTCATTGCGACTTTACTCTACCATGGACCTTTAGCTCAACTGTAGCTGCCATGGACCTTTAGCTCAACTATAGCTGCCAGAAATAGGCAATGATTTTTGAATTTACAATAGACTAACTGAGAAGAGTAAACTACCATAGGCCCTGAAAAACTGTATTACTACCCTCGCCGTCACGGACTCCCAAGACCTAAAAACTCTCTTGCTGATAGTCACGTGTCTTATGACAGCGTCTGCAACCTTGATTCCCATGCGATGGCTGTTTGGTGGGCGGGACACGCACGTGTTGCCATAGAGCATGGTCACATGACCAAGGGATAGGGTTTGCGGCTGTCGTGATACTACGAGCAGAGACATGGTGTCTCTAAAGGAACCTGGGCCTAAGCAGTAGGCTGTGATGACGTGTCTGTAGTACAAACATGCGTAAACGCCCCAAAAGTGCCGTTGCCTCTGATAGCTGGGCACTGGGTCTTGAGATAGGCTGGAGCCAACTGATGCTAGTGTAGCCCGCAGGCTCTAGTGACGCAATAGCTAGTCCAGTCTCTGTGTAACATTTAGCAGCGATAGAGGCTTCCCGTAACTGCACAAATCTCATAGTTCCCTGTTATTCTGTGTTCAGAATACATGCATGTCTGTCTGTGCTTCTCGGCTCAAGACATGTGTTTGTCTCTTATGCAGTACTGCTATACATCCCTCCCGACCAAATACGAACAGCATTTGATGCTGGACGACCCACCAACAGACTGCTGAGCACCCGAGGGCAAGTTGTATGGACAAACCTAGTTTAAACATTTCATGGTTCTTTCCCCAAAATTACGAGAGACGGTCGAGTAACACAACTGTTGTCTTGACTATTTCATTTTGGGAAGGGGCAAGGAGAGTAAACCTTTGTGTGACGCGAGGATACAGCATAATGTTTGCGTCTCCCGGCTTGGCTCGGGGAGTTGCGGTAATTGGATAAAGACACGACAGCAAGGAGACGGAGATGAGAGTGTAGAGCAGGAGTTGCGATAGACTGCTTGCGGTACGGGATACTGACCGGCAGGCTGGGAAACGGCGTTTAGAAGAGCACAAAGCAGACTGGGAAACGGTGTCTGAAAAGAACACAAAGCAGACTGGGAAACGGTGTCTGAAAAGAACACAAAGCTTAGTTGCTGCTGGTAACATGACGCACAATGTGGTATCATTGTGTCTGAGCTTTATGGAGATTTGTGTCAACATGATTGATGGAGTTGTAGCTGCTACGACACGCCTGTCCCAACACTTTTGTGCTCAACAAATGGCATGTAGACATTGCACCTGAAAAGACAGAATGACTCAAGCTGCTTACTAAAGCTAGCATAGTTGTTACACGTAGCATAGCTCGAGCTTTGCGCACGATTCGCAGAGCCTACGTCTTATTGGACCATCAACCGGACAGCTTGCCGTTGCACAAACAATCTACCGTCAACGCCCGGCTAGACAGATGGCGTCGAGTCAGCTCTTGAGAGACGGGATAGGATGTCGGGACAGTGACTGGGCTCCAGTGACTGGGCTCCAGTGCCTGGGCTCCAGTGCCTGGGCTTACCGGTGGCCGTTTTGATAGCAACTGCACCTGTAGCAAAGCAAGGCTTTCGTTTGAGCGCAGAGTCCGCTGTAAAGGATCAGAGGCTACCCTCTCTGTATCTGAATCCCTGGCTGTAAAGAACGTGGTGAAAACCTCGTCATGACCATTTCCAGGGCTTAAAATGGAACAGCGCTTATTTGAGGTCCTGCAACTTGGCTTATATCTGGTATGGAGTTTGGTGCGACTCTCTATCAATAAGGAGGTATTGTCATCCGAGTGGACTCTTTGACTGTACAATTTGGAATGAAATAGCCGTCAAGGTAGAAGAATGAAACCAAGCAACGACTTCAAGCCAGACGAGATGTGAGTGGATTGTTGCATTTGATGTGCAAAGCCTGGGCCTGTGACTTGTATTGGGAACGCCCTGTGCATTGGACACACCAGATGCGATTTATGGCATACACCAGCTTGGGCGCAGATGCAGTTCGTGTGTGCTTGGGTGCAGATGCAGTTCGTGTGTGCTTGGGTGCAGATGGGATTTGTGTGTGCTTGGATGCAGATGGGATTTGTGTGTGCTTGGGCACAGATGCGATTCACGTGTCTGCTAGTAGACAATTTGGCCTCACGGAGACTTTTCTCAATCGCGGACAGCTAGTCGTTGTGGCAAAAGCTGTGGATACAAAGAGCGGCGATGCTACGCTTGGCGCAACCGGTCTAGTATCGCGAAGATGTAGCCGTTGCCGCCTCTGTAGAGCTTTGGCGGACGGTTTTTAAGCCTGAGTCAGCCAAGTGACTTGGCCATGACTTGTTTGCTAAAGTGTTGTCTGACGGCAAGATGGAATGGCTAATCAGATTCTAATAGTGTCACATCCAAATAGACGAGATATACGAAAAACGAACCTGTTATCAAGTTGTGCCATCTTCTGATACACCTCAGAAAATCAAGCAATGAGCATCAAGGGAATCTGCCTTGACGTGATGTATTGGCTGATACGAGAAAACGGCGCTTGTTTCTCACGTGTAGCAGGAAACATGACAAGGAGTGGCCAAAACAACAAGACAGATGGAGATGACATGTACGAGAATAAGGTTAGTGCTGACTGGAGAGTTTATCGAGAAAGACAGCAAAGAGTGAAACGGAACACGGTGAGAAAACAAAGCTTGAGATACAGTGCCAAGGCCGGGCTAAAGTAAGACTTGGATAAAAGCAACCGTGAGCACTTGGATAAAGGCGTGAAGCTAGAGCTGGTCAAGATCCAGTCCTAGGGTTAGGGTTTGAAGATGAAAAACCGTAGAGCAGTCCACATGTTCAAAACGCCCTACTAGACAGCTGAATAGGACAAGCGAGCTCATGTGGGGAGCCACCGCTTTGATTACATCTGTGTGTATTGAAACGTGACTCAGAGTCCGAGCTCGGTCATGTATTTGGACACCGTCGTTCAAGATGCTGACAAGCCAGGATTTTATCTTGTGCAGGAGTTGAAAGAGTGCTGTGCCGTTGGCTATTTGGCCCAGCTGGATTGTCTTGTAGAATAAGCAGAGAGTAGCAAACAAGACCGCCCTGGTAGCGATGAGAGGATGATGTGTAAGATGGACCAGTGCATGTGCTAAATGAGGAAAAACGAGCATTTCTATGGGCGGGCTTATACACACGATTGCCTGCTTCTCCTCATTTGGTGCTATAAACAGCAGAAATGGGTTACTAAGGCAGACCTCTCGGGCAAAATCCAAGAAAGCCTCGTCAATCACGACATCTCGTTGGCTGAAATCGGACGGACCCCAGCCCCACACCAGTGAAGTTGTCATCTGATGTTTGGCGGAAAAAGGAAGGAAGCTTGACATTGCGTTGTTGCTTGTTTGTTGCTTCACCTTGCTTTTTACTTCACCTTGCCTTTACTTGTTGTCTTTACTTGTTGTCTTTACTTGTTGTCTGTACTTCACCCTGCCTGTCCTTCACCCTGTCTCACCTTGGCTTGCAAGTCACAAAAACAAACTACAAGACTAGGCAGAAGGCATACCAGCAGGGGTTCATTGCCAGTCACAACAGCAAGCAGCTTGGAATAACTGCATATGGATATATGTTTCGCAGCATCTTGCCAATTTGGGCCTTTTATTTCCTTGCATCTACAAACGTGCCTACAATACCAATGACCTGACCTGGCACAAGCATTAAAAGCTTTAATATGTACACAATAAAGCATCGACACCAAAGAACGCCTAGTTCCTTTTCCTGCCACCAGCTGGGATGTGGCGGCTCCCCTCCAGGCAGCTTTCACCTCAAAAAAAAAAAAAGAATAAGCAATGTCACGCCGATAGAAACAAAAATAGACTCTTCATGCCTAGTTTTTGTGAACCCTTGTTTCCACCAAGGTCAAAGGCTCACCTCAACCTCCTCTTGCTATCTACACATGCACTTTCCTGCCTAAACAACCATGTTGCGACAACAAACTCCACAGGTAAAGACTCCATTGGGGGCAGACTTAAATATCACCATGGCTGTCTTTACTTTCCGTTCTTGGGATGGCTCCGCATCACCAACTAACCAAATCTCTGTTGTGCCTTGGCTGCGGATACATTCTGTTCCTCACCTTGTATACCCATCTTCCTGTGGTGTTGTCTGGCCTCATTTTCCATTCAAAGAGGCTCCCGTTACGTTATTCCATACGGGACATATGTCTTGATACCTCTTGGCCACTGGTGTATATCCGGATACCTTTTGACTACTGGTATATACCCCGATACCTTTTGACTACTGGTATATACCCCGATACCTTTTGACTATTGGTATATACCCCGATACCTCTCAACCACTGGTATATACCCCGATACCTCTCAACCACTGGTATATACCCCGATACTTCTCGACCACTGGTATACACCCCGATACCTCTCAACCACTGGTATATCCCGCCGTCCATCCACAAATCCCAATCGTGTTACACTGTCGTTCCTCCACTTACCCATTCGACACCAATAACCCTAACCACTTACACGCACACATACCCTACTCACCTAAATGGTTGGCGTCCCCCGAAGCACCGGCTGCGCCCTTTGCGTCAAGCGCCGCGTCAAATGCGACCAGATACGCCCCGCCTGCGGCAACTGCACCAAGTACGGCGCTGGCTGTCCCGGCTACGAGCGCGAGATGAAGTTTGTCACTGAAAAGCACACCATTCGCAGCCGCCGCGGCACCTCACATGACTCGGCCTCGGCCTCAACCTCGGAGCGCTCACCGCGCCATGGGAGCACCGCCTCGCGCCCTGCATTTAGCGGCACCAGTGCTGACCCTAGTCTGCTTCAGGCTGAGAGTAAGCAGCGCGTCAGCTACATTGCGCCCATTCTAGCGCAGGTTGGCGCCATGTACGCCCGCGACGAACTGGCCGAGTTAGACTTTGTGTTCAAGATGATGCCCGGGCTTCTGGGCAACAGGGTCGTGCTGGATAATGCACTGTGTGCGCTGGGCCTGCATTTGCTGGGAAATGCAGTTGGCGACGAGACGATGCTGGCAGGTAGTCGCTCGGTATATGGCCAGTCGCTAGGCGATTTGCAACAAGCAATCAATCATCGAACCGAGTGGCGCGACACGGAGACACTCTGTGCGGCGGTTGTGCTGCTCATATTCGAGGTACGTAGAGCTGTAGCAAGACGAAACGTGTGACTAACAGATTGCCAGCTGTTTGCCGCAACCAATGGCACGAGCTCCTGGCGCACCCATGCCACGGGCGTCATCACACTAATCCAACGACGTGGGCCGCGACACTTTTCAGGCGGTATCGAGGGTGCTGTGCTCATCAACATCCGCAAACTACTGGTTAGTGTTTGTCCGTGTAGCCAAGTCAAGACAGGGGCTCATGAAACTGACATGTGTCTCACAGCTCTTCCACGAACTGTGCCCCCCCGGCACCGAGACGGCGAGTTTCCTCGCCGAACCAGAATGGCGCGCCTCCTGTGACGCCGCCTGTGCAGAGCTGGAAGCGTCATTGGACTCTGTGCATGCCGCCCGGCTCCAGGCAACCAATGCCTTCAACCACATTCTCGCCGATCTCGTTCCTGTCCTCCAGTAAGCACCCCAAGAGCCGTGTAGATCAAGTCTGCTTACATGCAACAGC
>JACYXV010000763.1:0-10769 GCA_016859225.1 Thielaviopsis cerberus
TGAAACTTAGTGTGTGTGTGTGTGTGTGTGTGTGTGTGTGTGTGTATGTAGAGGAGGGGGGAGGGGAAGCGAATGGAGTGGTTGAAATAGGAAACAAGACGGTGCGACAAGGCAAGTACCCAAAATAGAAAAAAAGATGGGACGGTAATTGGCCTATATGGCAAGTGGAAGGGCCGGCCTTGTGGAACAGACTAAGACAACACACTCGAAAAAAGAAAACCGCTGCTGCTTTTGGATGTCGTCACGCATGAAGCGAAGGAATGCTCGAAGGAAGCAGTAGAAATAAGAAGAAGGGAAAAAGCGGCAGTTTGATGGTTCTGTTCGCGGCGAAGAAGAAGCAAGGAAAGACAAAGATGAAAGAATCAACTTGACCGGGCGAGGAATAGAAGGAAAGCCAAAGCTGGTGAAGAGAAAGAGGGATAGGTAAAGTGACAATGGACAATGGGAAGTCTGGCGCCTATATAGTAAAAATGACTTGTTCTTGCAAGAAAAGGTAGATCAGACGTCCACGTCAGGTATTTACACACACAGTACCAGCTACTGTACCGCTGAAAGACTGGCTGGGAACGGAAGTTTAAAAGACTAGGACCAAAAGAACCAGGGAAAAAAACTGTTTTTTCCTGATTGCTTCAAGCACAAGCTTAACCTAGATGCCAACGCTATTTGCTGTAATCTTACGAATAAACGACCTAATGAGGACTGGTAATGTAATTTTGCAGGGCCTGGGGCAGGTCCTTGGTCGCGATAGTGGGGATGTGCGTCGTAATGTAATGGACGGAAACAAAGTATAAAAATCGACCTGTTTAATGCTAGCCGTTAGTCAAGGTTGGAGTTGGGCGGTACCGCTTGGCGCTTCAAACAAAAGGCGTTTCTAAGTGGCTAAAAATGGGCGGCGGCGGTGGAAGGAATTTGCCGAGTACGCTGTAAAGGCTTGCGCATTTTGCGCATAGTCGTATAACATACGAGCACCCTCGTCATTTAACCTTTAACCTCCTTTTTTTTTTCGTCACACTTGATGCCATATTCTGATCAGGTTGAACTGAGATCCTGTCACTGACAGAGCAACTGGCTGACTCGCTGACCCTTTGTTTGCCTCTGAGTCCTCTGGCATAGGCAGCTAGGACCGCTCAGATAGCCGGGGGTGGCAAGCAACCACTCAGACTTAAACTCAGACACGTGCTTATGGCTGGCGCAAGCAAAGGCAAATAACAGTGCCCCAAGGCGCAGAAAAAAACTGTTTGCTTCAAGTTCATGACCTTTGACTTAGGTCTTGGACTAGCCGCCTGACTGGGCGTGGGCAAAGCGCAGATATAGATGCAACTCTGCACCGCAAAAGCCAATCTCTAATCGCAGGTGAGGCAAGGCAGACTAACTGATGGAGAGATAGGAAAAAGGAAATAAAAGGCTTATGCAGAATGCAACGACAACGAACAATAAGCCGATATGCAAGGAATACACAGATGAAAAAGAAATAACGGAAAATGGCATGGCGGAAGCTGCGGAAAAACTCACAATGGATGAATGAGTGAATGAGTAAGCCGGAGGCAAGAAAATGATGCTGATCTAGGGCAGACAAAGTTCGTTGGTTAGCGCCAAGGGCCAAGTGATTTGGCTGACAAGTCAGTCATGCCAGCCGTGCCGATAGCCCAACACATGTTGGGCATTACAAGTACGGACGTACGTAAATGAATGAATGGTTTTGCGTTCCGAGTCTATCGTGAAGATGAGCTCCCGGAGCTGGTGGACAGAAACGAAAGTAATGGGTGAGGGTGACGAGAGCAACGCCAAGAAATAGAAACGATCAAGTCTCCGGGGCAGCAGCAAAGTTATAATTTTTCAAACTCTACATGTACCGACATAGGCTTCATATCTTACCTGCTGGGCATAAACTCCCCGTCAGCCAGTACAAGCCCAACAGCAAGGCTCATGGAAAATCATGGCTTTCTCGGGACACCGATTATAGACACGGGGGATCAAAGTGTGTCTTGAGTGGCTGCAGGATTACAGCGTGGATGAACATGAACAGAAAGAAAAGCAGGCTTGCATAAAGGGACATCGGTTGTCGTTCGAATGGTGCAAGTTGTGGGCCGAATCCGACGGGTTTGAGTCTTTAACAGGGCCTTGTCGGCATGAAAGTAACATTGTATGTATATACTATATACAAATATTCTTGTTCTTGTAGGATCCAGCCCCCGTCTGCATTGTACGAATCGGAAACTATGAGGCTCAGAAAGTCTGAATTTGTTACTAAAAGCGCCTGGCCGTTTTTTCTCTGCCTTAGCTTGCCTTCTTCTTGCCCCCTTGACCCTGTCTGGAGTTGTTGAATCCTCTCTTCTTTTCTGCTCATGTTCATGCCGAGACGGCCGATAAAGGTTGTCGGGCTTGGTATCATATTCTAACCCGGAACCAAGCAGCGCCACACAATATGGCTGTTGATCTCACTGCTGCAAGAAGGGTTGGTAGGCCTGTTGTTTTGTATCATGTTTCAAAAACGCCAAAGAGAAGAGAGGTTGCATGCAAGCATAGGTAGTCGGTCGGGTGGGTACCTTGCCTCACGGTATGTCATGTTCTAAAGCTTGGATCGCAACGTGGCCGACTGGTTCATTAAACGTGTAGTTGTATTTAGCAGCATTCGTGACTTGGGTCGATGGGGACGAGCACATGTCTTTTAAGCATTTGGAAAAGGCCAATGGCTGTTTGTATTTCCCCCCGTGTCGTGTGCTTTCGTCAGCACCACGAACTGCGTGATATTCCTGTCCATCCAACTGCTGCGACATTGACTGTCACCTGGCATCCAGCGCTGTATGTCTGATCCTGCCATTTGCCCAAAGGTCATTGTCATCGGTATTTGATTTGGAAGCTTTTGTGTCTGTGATGCTAAGCTGCCGGTCAAGGCGTCATAGTTCTCGGCTTGCAATCATAATAACCCGAAGTTAGGGCGCGAGTATCTTAGGGTTATAAACAAAACGAACAGGCCAATGCTTGCAACAGAAGTTGATGGTGGGGGGAGCCATGGTGTCGGAAAATGGTGTTTACATAAGTTTGGTGATTCTTTTAAAGAAAAAAAAAAAACGTGAGCGTACAAGTATTTTTAAACAATGTTACAAACCCAGGCATCTACTTTATGGGTGCGCCCCATGCGATATTCCTCAGTTATTTAACATGTCATAATTGCGAGTCTCAAAAGGTGGCAGGGTTATCCACATTATCTTAGGGCTTGCATGAATTACCGAGAATTTACCATTTAGTGCGGGTCATTATGCAGATGCTTCTACAACGTAAGTGAGCTAAGAGCATCACGTGAAATGTGGATCTGGGTCCTTAGATAAAGCGTATCCATAAAAACGCTGTGCAACAAGTGATACCGGCATATCCCAAAGTAGAAATTACAATGGACATAGCAAGCAATGACCAACACCCAAGTGTATAGAATATACGGCGAACAAAGCATGTATTACATAGAAACTTTTCCTTCTCTCATACTTAGGCTTGCCTCTCCTCAACAAACTCTCTAGTATTTCAATTAAAAGTTGTAACAAGTTGACTTTCTATCACGCGATACCAATGCCGCTCGCTTGTTTCTCTGCCTCTTGTGTCAGTTTGTTTTGTCTTGCTGGATCTTGTTTTTGCTTCTTCATTTGCCTATGATGACCACCGGATATCATGCTCATGACGCTTAGCCGCAATTCCATCAGTACACTGCAAGTTTTGGACAATTGGGGGCTCCAATGGTGCGAAGCCAACACTTGATTGCTCAATATGAAGAGAATCCAATGCCAACTTATCGACATAAGCCAGTGGACTACATCTGATATACATAACCAAGCTACTGCAGCAAACATGTTTTTATGTAAATCACTAATGTTAACCATTCCAAGTTACATGTTGGACAATGCACTTACTCCCCGGTTCAACGGAACGGAAATGATACAGATGCAGCACATATTGCAAAGTTATATGACACGCCTTGATTGTTCCTATGATACGCCAGATAGATTTACTAAAGCTGAGTGCTTATCAGCATAAAAAAAGAGCTACTCAGAGAGAAAGACCAGGAAAAGTGGCTGGCACAAGAGACAGGTAAATGAAACTACCGAGTCTACAACCAACGGCATAAGCAACTAACCGCTGCACTAGCTCCAATGAATCCACGAGGAGTCAAAGACCCTGATGGTGATGAAAGAGGAGCAGGAGTCCTTTACTATTACCGCGACGACCGCCGAGAATGTCTTCCCGGCCCTCTCTGGCTCAATTTCATGACCTGCCATTTGAACACTTGAGTTACCTGTTTCGTATATGGTTACTCTGCTTCGATTTGGATATAATTTAGAACTGGCATACCTTGGATCACGGGTTTGAGTACCCTCTAGTCTCTAGGTAATGTCTCAAGGTCGGCCCGTCGCAGGCCGATGTGAACAGTCTCTCAAAGCCCACATATTTTGAACCTTCTGTTTGCACGACCCCAAGATACAGCTGTTTTGGTTTTCATTAGAACTTTCGCTCCTAATGGCCCTAGTTTTGAGTATATTTTTCTCTAGTTTTATCGAGGGTAATATATATCACAGGATCAGCTTGACTGTTTAGATGTTGAAGAAGTTGCAGGACTTGCGATCGTCAAGCATCCGAGAAAATCAAGTATAATTGTCTCTATGCTCTAGCGATAGCAGCTTCTATGTATGAAAAAGGCTGGCTGGCTGATGTTAGAACGCTTCATGTTTTCGCACATGATACCAAAGGCACACTGGGCGCTGTGTTCATGGTTGGTGTGTGCAATGAACAGGCGATGGAGCCCTCCGATGTAAAGGTTACGAGAAATGCTGTCGCAGGGAGATTTCTCTGTAGCTTTAAACAAAGATAAATCTGTGGGTTTTCGCCCTGGTGTTAGGCAATTACACATGTACGATGACGTATAGTTTGTGACGGCTAGCTGTGCGTCGGGAGGTCGCGAATGTTAGCCGGAAGCCGAGGTCATGACAAGACATAAACCAGGAAAGTTAAACCAACCAAGCATTATTCCTCTTTCAAGCCGCAATAACCATACTGCTACTGAGCCAATACTTGCTCATTGGTTATCAGTCAGTTAGGGTACAATACCTCCGAATCACGTAGCGCTCATCCGCGCCTCACTAGGGCTTCACACAAGTAATTTAGAAATTCTCTATACTCGAGAAGAAACTGCCGCGATTAGTCAAGAATAGCGTACGAACAACAGCATAAATCCGCATTGAAAGACGGTGTTCCAGTCCGATGTGATGTTATACTTTGAAGTACGATGTCGCACAAATCCCCGCCTTTGATAACCGGCGACGCCTTTTAACCCTAGTTAAACCGCGTTCCCCAGCCAACGTCCTGCGAATGCACAACCAATCAACGCGCTCGACTCAGCAGGTTGGTAAACACCGACCTGTGAATAATGGCGGGCAAAGAATTTCGTGAAGAAAACATGATATTTTGTTCGTCCAATTTTTCAATCGACTCTGCTTTCCTCATTTCTCTCATTTCTTCTTCTTTCTTCCCTCTCCCCTCGTTTTCAAGGTCATACAATTCTTTTTCTAGAAAATAGCGAGTAAGCTTCCTGGTTACTGTTGTGAAAAGCTAAACACCCTTTTTTCTTTTGATTTTGCCCTGTATTTCAACTTTTTCTTCCTTTGAAAAGAAAGGCCAATTCTCCACTACGCTCTTATTACATCAATCTTTATTTTCTCCTTCTTTCCTCTTATCGCAACCCCTTCTCTGCCTATTCAACCCATCTTCTTTTCGCTTTGAGGCTTATCGTCTGCACACCAAAGGCACAAAACGCCTCCTTATTAACTTTGCGACCTTTGCCATCTGCTTTTCATTTTCCATCAATCTCTACTTCTTGCTCTGTACACTTTAAATCAATCCACCGGAAATGCCACCTCTGGCGCCTAGAGCCGCGCGCACAACTCTCGCCTCCAACGCCACGGCTGGCACTGCTGCTTCACGGGCTCGAGCTGCTTCATCCTCGATTTCGTCCATCTCTACTACGCACGCGTCTACACTAGCGGCCGGCAGCAAACGAAAGGCCAGGGTTTTTGAAACAGAAGGCGACAGTGTTGCCAATGTTCCTAAGCAGGCCCCGGTTGGCTCGCGGGTCACTAAGCCTGCCCGCAGCCGTATAATACGGCCGACTGAACGCACATCGAAGCCTCCAACTCGACCCATTCTCGCATCTCGTGCAACGGGCACGACTGCCGCAAGCGCTGCCAGAGCTACAAAACCCATAGCCCCTTCCACCGCCAAGTCCGATTCCAACACCCCATCATGGACGCGGGGCCAACCTCCTGTTTCAACATCCGTCGCCCGCCCAGCAAAGAAGGCTCGTATCGCTCCATCTACCGGGAATCACATGTCAGCTGCCGTAAGCTCTACAGCGAAGAAGTCGGTTTCATTTGCCGAGCCTGCACCAATCGCCACGTCAATGTCGAGATGCAACACAAAGCCCGGCTCCATGAATAGCCGGCCGATGCGCAGAGCTGGCGCATCCTCGACAACTGCCTCGAGATCGACAATAGCCACCAGGCCAACCACAGCAGCGCGGTCAAAAGTTGCCACAACCACGGCTGGTACTCTTGCTCGAGCAAGAGTGCCCACAAGGAGGCCAGCACCGGCACCCGAGTCAACCAGCGAAGCATCCTTGACCCAGCGGAAGAACATTGACGCCAAAAATTTCAAGACTGGTGTACCCGATGAGCCAACGCGATCAAATCCCATCGACTCAGTCCCCTTGGCCTTGCGGCAAAGCCCTAAGAAAAACAATCGTATAGCAGCCCTTTTACCGGTGCTTTCGACCGGCCTGGACGGTTCCGGGGCATCAAGTACAGGCGATTCGCTTGCGTTACCGACTGCTACAACGCAATCTTTGTTCATGTCGCCGGCAAAGCGCCTTCCTCAATCTCAAGTTCAAACTTCTCCCCAAGAGACGATTTTCTCTCCAGCCAAGCGTGGCACACACATCAACATGTTCAACGACGCCGTGGTCGGTAAGACCGGCCAAGGCTCAAAGTCTGATGCTACGATTGCTATTGCCAATTCGACATTACTGGCATCTCCCGCAAAGCGACCGCCGTCGCCTGTCAAAACATTTGGCAGTGCAGCTGCAACATCTCAGGACCATGGCCAGGGTCACGTTGTCTCGCTGCTCTTTTCGCCTGCCAAAAGGTCTACGCCAGCCTTCAAGCTACCCAACAGCAAGTTTGACATTTCCAAGGCTATTCCTTCTCTACCTACCTTCCCAGAGGTACCCAGCAGTCCTATCAACTCTGCTGGGCAAGATGCTGGATCCTCGACTACCGCCCAGCCAAATGCCGAATGCGATTCAACAGAAAACGAAAAGCCTAATGGAAAGCCATCGGAACTTCTCATGGCCGGCGACGATACCCAATCGAATCCGTTTCGCGGCAGGGGTGTGCTTTTCAGACAAGCACCCCCTCTAAAACTGCCTTCGCGGAAAAACGGTGGTGGCATGTCTGCCAAGGAAGATCTTACTGGTGATATATTTGCTCCGGTACGACGCAAATCAGCTAATTCAAAGGGCCATCCAAGTGTTCCTCCCACGAAACGAGATTTCACAGAAGTTTTTGAGGAAGCGGATGATGCTGCGGATGACGTTGACGATAATCACGATGGCGAAATCGAGTACACTATTGCACTTACCGAGGATGACGAAGTCACAGATGGAGTTACTTTGACCGATGCTCAGATCAAAATCTCGGAAAATTTTGAGTTGCTCCCGCGCAATGCTCCACGGCCATCCCAAGTGTTTTGCCGTGAGGAGGACAGACAGGAGCGCGAAAAGTCAAGCGAGTCTGTCGTTTCCTCAAAGGGCTCTGTCGATAGTTTTCGAGAAGAGCCCGAAGATATGATGACTAATGTTGCCAATGTCTCGCTCGAGTTTGTGCGGTCACGCGATCGTGAGGATGCGCATATGATGGATTCCAATCAAGATTTGTCGATTGCGGAGCTTGTTCAGGCAGATTTCGAAAATAAGAGGGCCAATGAGCAAGAGGATTTGGAGCAAAGAATTGATGATATGTGTGTGCCTGACCAGGACACTACGATTCTGCTTGTTCCTGAGCCCGTTTCTTTAGACGAGAGCGAGGCTGGCCTCGAGCTTTGTACGACCCAAGCTGAGGATCGGCCTGAACCACAGGCTTGCGGTGAGGTGAGCTCTGAAATGGAGCACCAGCCAACCAAGGAGGAGACATTACCTGTCACAACGAGCAACGGGCCAGTACATGCAGAAGCTGAGTCTGAAGCAACACTGTGTGACGCACCTGTAGAAGAAGATCACCAGAAAGAAGAGGTTGAAGAGTCATCGTCTCTCCCTCAATCGCCCCATATTGTGCAACAGCGCGATCCCGCTAGAAGGGCCAGTGGTGCATTTAGCCTCGACAATCACAGGCTTCAACGGTTCTCAAACCGGGATTCTGAATCAGACTTGGACGAAACGCACTCCATTCCTTCTCCTCGGCACAAGCTGTCGGCCAGAACTCCTGTAAAGTCCCGCTCCAGCAAGACTTTCAACACTCCAGGCACTATTCGGCGTCGCAGCGGCATGTCCTCAGCTGGGTTTACACCCTTGGCAACCCGTCTTGGCGCCTGGTCCCCTGTGGATCCTCGCGCTGCCTCTAGAGATGACGAAGACTCACAAGGGGCCGAAGAAGATATGCAAAATCCCGCCGAGGACCACGACGACGCCTCTTCCGATGGCAACGACGACGAGGTCGAGGCTACTATACAACTTCAACTCGAGTCGGGACTTGCTGAGGAACGCCATTGCGAGACTCCCAAGGGAACGCCTTCCACAAACCAGCCTCCTCGTGTTTCACTGGAGGCCAAGGAGCGTGGGCATGAGGAGCCGGGGTCAGATGTTGAAATACCGGAGGCTTTTGAAGTCGAGATGCGAGACAATGACGGCCGCTATAATGACTGCGAAGTCGATGATAGCGCTAGCGAGATCAACGAGGATGAAATGGAGCTTGGTGATGATAGAGTACCATCGTCTCAGCCTTATTCTTACGCTGATAGGCACGTTGATATTCCCAGCATCACGGCTTCCTTTGCTGAGCGTGAGGTTGAGGCTGCGATCGAAGCGGACATAAATGCACGGTATGACGCCTACGATGAGGATGAGGAGGCAGCTTACAATGGCGAAGCATTGGAGGACACTGCAGACGAAGAAGAAGATGCAGACCTCAACGATGACGACGTTGTGGGAATGGCAAACGACGGCGACTTTGAGGACATTGAGATCATTGACGAGGATATTGCGCTCGCTACCGAAGCTGACGAGATGTCTTTGCTTGAGCCCGAAGATATTGAGGTGCTGCATCGCTCATACATTCAGCTTGAAGAGGCCATGATTGAGGCTCAAGAAGTTGGTGTTTATGCGCATGATATGGACGGAGGTGATGGCAGCGAAGAGGATGACGACACAATCGGTTATGAGCCGGATCAGTCAGAAGAGATGGATGCCGAACCTCTAGTTGATGCTGGGGCTACGGGCGAGGCTCGCGCTGCAACCGAGGCAAACGTCGACACCGACGTTGAAACGGAGAATAATCAAGTTCACAAAGACTGCACGACTGATGACGATGCCGGGGTCGAAGCTGCTGTTGATGCCGAGCCAGAAGCCAATGTATCCGGCGACTACCAGGAAGGCGTCCCTCCGGTTCAAGCGACACAGGACTACGATGAGGATAGTCTGATGAGCAACACTGGAGACTACCACAGGAGGACACCAGAAGCCGAAGAGTTTGGCCAAGTCGAAACTAGCCAGCCTGTCGAGGTTGATGAAGATGGCGATGTGTCGCTTGAACCTGTTGCTGCTGATGAGGATGCGGAGGTTGGCGACGCTCTCTCTGCAGATGCGATTGAAGAGAATGACGACCATCTATCTGCAGATGCCATTGAGGAGGATGGCGAAGCTCTATCTGCAGATGCCATTGAGGAGGATGACGACGCTTTGCCTGTGCCTTCTGCCGAAGAAGATGACGACCACGAAATGACGACCAAAGTTCCTCCTATCACGCCAATCCGCTTTGTTACCAAGGAGTCCCACACCGTTTCCAAGGTTTCTGTCGACAAACCCGGAGAGGGAATTACGCCGTCGCCATCTGTCAGTCGCCGACGCAAGAGTCTCAACACCCCCCGTTCCCGTTCCCGCCCGCAGCGTCATTCTATTGCATTTGCGCCTACGACTCCCGGAACGATTGTGGAAGGCCAAGTGTCGCCGGTTACGCCTGCCAGATCCCAGGCTAGCTGGAGCGGCAGCAATAACCTCTTGTACACTCCGGGGCGTATTAACACGACGGCTCTACGGGGTGTTACTGTTTTTGTTGATGTCTGGAGTAGCGAAGGCAACGATGCTAGTGGCGTTTTTGTTGAGCTTTTGACACAGATGGGTGCCAAGTGTGTTGGCGAGTGGACATGGGATCCTCATGACCCGAACCAGATGGGCAAGATTGGCATCACGCACGTTGTTTTCAAGGACGGAAGCAACCGGACCTTGGACAAAGTGAGAGAAGCACAGGGTCTTGTGCACTGTGTGGGCGTCAGTTGGGTTCTTGAGTAAGTGACTTTTGTTTTTGCCTGTCGTCTTTTTACACTTGACCCGTACTAACTAATAGCCAACAGCTGCGAACGCGACAATACATGGGTTGATGAAATTCCGTACTCGGTTGACTACGGAAACACTCCCCGGAGCACGCGCCGCCGCACCACTGGTGGCATGCGCCGGCTCTCCT
>JACYXV010000764.1:0-10752 GCA_016859225.1 Thielaviopsis cerberus
CCCCCCACAGCAAAAAGAAAAAAATCACACACAGCAACTAGGGCTCTTTTTGTTGGCCAAACGTCAAAAGTCGTCCATGTTTCAATCCGAACCGACGAGGAGCCCATATAAGCTTGATCCAGGGATCATGGGTATAAATTGGCCAGAGATAGTAGACGAAAAAGACATGGATTGTTGAAGCCCTCTTGAGACAAGGCACAATCTACGTTGGACGTTGGGGGAAATTCATCATCAAATCCATCTGTACACTTTTTGGCAGGAAAAAGCCATGACGCGATCGATAATATGAAGGCATTTTTTTAGTCCCATGGCAGAGTCTTGGAGGGCCTCAAGAGCCTTGTTTGTCGCTTGAGGTAGCCATCACGTGGCGATTCCGTCTTGTGGGTATATTTGCAGAGGAATTCGTCAATTGCGCTTGGGATCATCAGGAAGTCGCCCTCCTTGGCGGTGGACGTTAATTGTTTGACATAGCCTTGCGCGCCAAGTCATTGCAGCAAACAAATCGTACAGACAAGGCTAGGGGAAAGCACACTGAATAGTACGTGAGGGAAGGACAGCCTTTACTACGAGATGAGCACGCCCATTATCACCAAGGAATGACCATAGTATAAGAGGCAAGCTAAGCACAAACTACAACATTCTTCTTCACAACTCAGGACCAGCCTGTGCAGCAATGAAAAAAAGGTTCGCGTCTCCTGGAGGCAGTGTAATACCAGGGACACTGTGGGCAAAGACATGTGCAAGCACAGCGGCCAATGCCCGGGAAGCCAAAAATAGGTATAATCACGATTGTGTTCCTTAGAACACTTTCAGAGATTAAACTGAAAAGAACAGATACTACACTTGATCTTAGCCAAAAGGCAAAGAGAGCTAAAGAAGAAAGGAAAGAAAACTTATCAAAAAGACGGCGGCGTGTCCAGGTATTTATAGCAAAATTCTGAGGCGGTGAAGTAGGGCTGGCAGTATTGTGGATACTGTGGCAAGACCAATGAAAATGGAGCTATTACGCACTCATAGGTGGCTGGTATCCACTCAGCGTGGCTTTATGTGGGCCCAAGTGGGCTCTTTTGGGTTAGATAGGGCTACAAAGGACCCTACCGGTTAGCCCAAATGAACGAGACTGGCAAACAAGTTGAGAGCAAAAGCAATTTAAGATTAAAGCCATTAGCGTCCTAATAAACTTCAAAGTAGACTTTAAAAAAATAAACAAAAAAACAAACGCTAATATGCATGTTACACAGACACCGGTCTACAAATCAAATGATTTACCGTGAAGTTTATAGTATATTCTAGTTCTTTACTGATCGAGCCGCCTAGTGGTTACAACCAAATGCTATGTTAAGGAGACCCATAGTCTATGGCATCGTGTTTCTGAAGATAAACATCCTCCTCGTCATCAAAGGGATACGACATTAAAACCTCACGGATGGCTTTGCTACCAGAGTAGCCCCAAAAACCAGGATATCCGTGACTAGTAGGAAATTGGCTCTCGAGTGGCGGAGCCTTCTCAATGTCTGGCAAAAAGTCGTGTGGATTTTCCACCTCATCCTCAACAGTATGTTCACTTATCTGTACACCCACTGTGTAATCTGCAGTCATATCCAGAGGACACGCATTATGCACTGCCATGGCCACGTCGATGTCAAACAGCCTGATTGGAGGGTTTTGCTCTGGCTCGCCACCAAAAAGCGCTGCGTCGTCGATGGCGGGGAGATCTGTAATGGCGATTCCGCCAGAGTATGCTGCGCGTTCTGGAACGTACGCATATAGCTCGCCGGCGGTGGCAAACAGCGCCATGTCGCTGTACTCTGATGGAGGGCGGTCAGAGCTGGCGGAGTATCGGACTATGACGTAGTCCGTGGTGGGAGCCATGAGGCTATCGAGCATTGATTGAGAGTCGGCATGGGTGATCTTGTTTGACCCGCTGTTATCGGCTGTCTCAACTTTTGTGCCGATTTTAAAAGTGCAAGGTAGTTCGGTATAGATTGTTTCAGTATCGACTAGTACAAAGTCAACTGCCTCGGGGGGCGTAACACTGTCGGCTTTGAGCAGCGGGCTCTTATTAACGACGGAGAAGAAGCAAGCCGACTTTCCCATATCCTCCTCCCAGACCCCAAGTGCTTCATCCTCTCCGAAATTCTCCCTGCTGCCTTTGTCAGCGCTGTTGAGTGGATGAAAGTTGTCAGCCATGGAATCATCGGGATCTACCGGGCTCATTGAGCCCAAAGATTCCGTATCTGCAAGACTCGGGATCCTCTCCGCTCTTACCTCGCGCCAGCAGTTTTCGAGAAAGTCCCATGTCGGGGGACAATCATCCTCGCGGCGCCACGCGTCAAAGTACAAGCCCCCACCGTAGACGTCTCGGCTGACTTGATTCTGTAGGATGCTGATGCAAATTGTCGCCAGCTCTCCCCAGCTACAACAGAGTCTTTTTTTGAGAAACCCGGCCCCAACAGTAGTCAGGTTCGTCCACGCGTCTCCCACCTAGTCGGCGACAGCGTGGGGTGTCCGGCCACCATGCGCAGGGCGGGTATCATGAAGAATTGCCTGGACGCTGGCGATGTCGCCTATGGTGCCGACGATGAAGCGCGTAAGTGCCTTGCTGTGGACGGCGTCCATGCGAGTCTCCTCGATGGAGAGATTCCAGGCTGGAGGGATGAGCTTGTCGCACTTGGTGAGCCAGCGGTGCCCGGTCTGGGTAATGTTGAAGGGGTTTGGGCCAGTAACGAGAGCCCAGTGGTATCTAACCAGTTAGTAGGGTGAATGTGAGCGGTGGCTTGAGAACATACTCGTCTGCTGGACGACAAGGCTCGCTGGGCATAGTCTCGCCGAATGCATGTCGAGCATACATGTAAAGATAGAGATAATGAGTATCTTTGCCTGGCATATTTAACTGTAGGATTGAGAATTGATAAAGTGGTGATGTAGAGAAATAAAGAAAAGGGGAGGGCATAAAAGAGTACTGGTGTTTTATATGACACGGAATTTGGAATAGCACTGTTTACACAGGTTTGGCCGTTTATTTTGAAGGATGATAATGAAGCTTCATAACCCAAAGAGGAAATTCCATCTGTAGCCAGTAGCCTTACGCAACCAAAACCCACACAATATAAAGCAAGACACCCGTCTTAATATCACATGTATCATTCAGTCGCCATGCCACAGAATTTATTAAACCTTGATATTAACGCCAGATATGTGCAGTTCACCATCGCGATTCCATGTCATGATATGAACAAAAAAAACAAAAAAAAAAAAAACACACACACACGCCTAGACCCAAAATTCTATCCAACACCTAAAATAGCCCATAGTTTCCCTGATTTTGATTCGATTTTTGTTTGCGTTTGGGAGTTTAGTCTTCAATGCCGTTCCACGACTTCTCGTCATCTTGTTGTAAGCGAGCTCCGTTACTCTGAGCAGCCGTAGCCACAGCCGCAGCCGCAGCCGACATCACGGGCTCCGCCTTGACCGTCTCAGCCTTGGTCGCAGGCTTCGCCTCTCCCGAGCGGTATCCATTTCCGTGGCCCACAAACGTCTTGCCCGGCGCCGCCCGCGGCCCAGAGTGCTTTTCATCCCACTTCTCCAGCATTGCTTCAATCTTGGGCGCCCACACATGCTCGCCCTTGACTAAATCCGTGTACTCCAACACTGACGGCGTGTTGAGCACGAAATCGCTCTGGCGCGACCGGCAAAGCTCAGACATGAGTGCCACCGAGCCAACCTTGATGCCCAGGTCATGGCAGAAGCTACGCACATAGAAGCCTGAGGTCACAGTCATCCGGATGCGTGCTGCAGCAGGGCCCTTGCCCTCCCACGGTGGCGGCAGCGACAGGTCCACCTCGGGAACCAAGTTGTGACCACGGCGAGGATCGCTGTTTTGGCTCTGGTTGGCAACAGCCTTGTTTTTTTTTCTTGCCGTTTTCGGCCGGCGCGGGGTTTGGGTTCCCGCTGAGCGCGCCGCTCATGGTGGGGACCTTGCTGGGCTTGTCCATACGGCGTTTCTTGCTGCTGGGGCAGTCACGGACCAGCTCGTCCACAGTCTCCTCGAAGCGGCGCTTAGTAGCCTCGTGAGCAGCCAGGGCTTGCGCCTCGCGCGTCTGCTCCTCAACAGAAACCTCCGACTCTTGCGATGCCGGGGGCCGGGGCCGGGGCCTCGTCCTCGCCCTCCAACTTCCAGACTTGCTGCGCAAGCTTGGTCTCGGCGGCATCTGCCTGCTCGCGCGGCCAGCGGTACTTGTGCGTACCGGGCTCGTACCACTCTAGTAGCTCAAGCTCTTCGACCTTGACCTCGCGAGTGGGAATTTCGCGGGGAATGGGCTTGCCCTCACGAGCGTATTCGTACAGCGGCTTGCCCTCCATCTTCAAAGCCGAGTACAGCGGCGGAACCTGCTTAATAGTGCCGTGGAATTCGTCCATGGCTTTGAGCACGGCCTCTTTGGTAATGTGCTCATAGGGCCTCCGCATAAGCACGCGGCCTGTGCGGTCATATGTGTCGGTGCTGGCACCAAAGAGAACAATAGTTTCGTAAGTCTTGGTGCACTCGAGGAAAGACTGAAGAGACTTGGTGCCGTTGCCGACACCGACAATCAAGACGCCGGTGGCCAGAGGATCGAGGGTACCGCCGTGGCCCATCTTGACTTGTATTTCGCGCTTCGCATGTCGTCGGCGTTTCTTTTGCGAAGAGGGTTCCGAAGCACGCTTCCGGGTTTCGCGCTCAATCCATGGGGCAAACATTTGTGAGGGGTTGAGCTGGTCTTGGGCATCGCGGAGGACTTGGGCCGAGCTCATGCCGAGCGGTTTGTTGATGGCTGTAACAGGATAAAAATTAGAAGAGCGCATCAAGGTCCGAAAGCAATACGCGACATACCAAACACGCCATCGACAACTTTTTGAGCTGCCATTTTACAGAGCAAAGGAAAGCGAAGGTTCATGCGACAGGTAGCAGATGACGGGCGTTGATAAATCCCGAGACTGAATGGGTTGGTTGATTGGTGGTGAAAGCAGAGGGAGAGACCCGACAAATAATCGGACGAGAAAGCAAAGAAGAGAAACAAGCAAAGAATGTCTACTAAAAGAGGAAAAAAAGAGCAGAAGCCACTTGGGCGAATGTAAAGCTGCAATGATGACGCAAATCCTAGGTTTCGTGCGCTGCGAAAATGGAGATGCTTAAAATTCAGCAAAAAAAAAGGAAAATTGAAGAAAAATTAAAACTAGCGTATGGATTTTTGCTAGGAAGGGAGAGAGTGGAGCTTATCGATAAGCGCAAGCTGGCGATAAGGCCCTATCACTAGGCGCATCAGTCTCAGGCTGCGCGTGAGCTTCTGCCGTTGGCAGCACAAGTACAAGCCGTACCCGATACTTGCATGGCGCTGATGGACCGCATGGTGTAAAATGTAGCGGGTACCTCAATCGTTTGCGCCACTGGTTTTTGTATAAATTCGTTCCGTCCCCTCCAAAACCAAACCACTTTCGACTTTGGCTGGTTTATGCTATCATTAATGATTTAATCTATACATACCTGTTTCTTTTTTTGTACAAATCTGACCGACACAATTTACCTTGAGAAATAATCCAACACTTGCAATAAATTGCAACAAAGTCGACTACGCGACATTTTCTTGTTCACTGGCGTATTCTCGGTTATCACGAACTCGTGTCTACGATAGGAATCACATCTCTAGCACCTGTAGCATGGCACCTGTTAAGCGGGCTGCTGCGGCGGGGAAGCCAATGGCAAAGCCTGCCACAACGGCCGCTGATGGCTCCGGATTCACTCCCGAGAATAAGATTCTGCGAAAGGTTAATGCCGCTCTTGATGATGGCGACTGGCCGGTGTTTGATTTGCGAAATGTGGTGGTCATGGATATCACCCGGACTCACTCGCGAAATCTTCTCCGGGTCGGCGACCTTGGCCCGTTTTTCGTTCGCGGCCGTCTGTACTGCGACATGGACGACAAGATGCAAACCAAGCAACGTATGTCGCATCGTCTCGCCAATTTGTCGTGCCGTCTTACTAATGTTGATAAATTGGCTTCTAGTTCTCCATCCCAAAGCCTTCCGGCCACTTGACGTCGAAATCATGGCCTCTAGCATGTCCATTGGACTAGACAATCTCGACACCGGAGACGACGGCGAAGAGATTTCCGGGCCAGTCATTTGGGCCAAGAGCTACCATGGCTTTTTTCGCATATCATCGGCCGCACCCTCATATTCCCCCGATGCTCAATTACACACTCAACGGCATCACGCTCTATTACTCTATTATGGGAGTGTACGAAGAGCATGCGCTGCATGTTGGCTCGATCCGCAGCAAAACGACGGGTAAAGCCACGGTTGCAAACTTGCCGCTGGACGAGGTGTTGCTTCAGGTACGTTGCGGTTTCTTGACTCTCCCCTTCAAACTTGAACTAACTTTGATAGTACATTGTTATGATTGGCGATGGGTGTGTTCGCGAGGAGGCTTACAGACGATGCTTGACACACGCCATATTCATGGCTTCGCATTTCAAGTTTGAATCGACATTTAACTGGAAGGAAACCAGCTTTGCCAGATACATCAAGTCCATTCTCCCAATTGCACATGAGTGGGAACGCCAGAATATCGATACCATGCCTTCTTCATCAGGGTACTTTTCTGGTGTCGACTTTACGCCGCCGCCCCTTGCCCGTCGCTCTATAACCATCAAACCGCGCGTCGTCGGTCCTCCAGAGGCTTTAGTGTCTTCTACTGCCAAGGGACCGGTATCCCGTTCAAAAGCGTCAGGCCGAACGACTCGATCGTCGTCTGTGGCAGCCGACAGCTTTACATGGGAAAAGGACATGGTGTCACGGCCACATCCAGACACTCCCAAAGCCGCACTTGAAAATATAACGGAGAAAACGCCGGCACGAATAATGTTTGAGTTTTTGCCCGACTTTTTGGAGTCTCGCAAATCTGTGAATGGGAAACAACCGGGCCTCAAAAGTCTCAACGCCTACATTTGGCAAGATTTGTCGACACGGTCGTGGAACCATGCACAGGAAATCACGGCGTATATTTCCAGGGACCTTTTTTCGCTCATGGACGCGGATCTGGAGCGTCGCGAGTATTGGCAATCAACAAGGCTGTGGAAGGAACTACAAGAAGCACCGACCTTCAAAGGCACGCTCCAAATGGTTGATATTAACGGTATGGTTAAGCAGCTACACAAGCGAAAAAAGCTAGCTAAGCCTGCGGCTCCTACTCCGACAAAACCTATAGTTACGACGACGACAAAGTCTATAGCCACAACAGCGGTAATGACGACAACGACAACAACGACGACGACGACGACAGCAACGGCGACACCGGCAGCGACGCCGACAGCGAAGTCTGTAGCTACTACGCCGACAGTTGGCCAGAAGCGGCCGTATGAAGAAACCCGACCGCTCACGGGCGGTAAAACGTCATCTTTGCGGCCGAGCAAGCGGGCAGCAGTTGCGGTCAGTATTGCATCAACCAAAAAGGGGGCGTATCCCACCCGGTCGTCTGTGCCGCGGGATTCTAATGGCGATGCGGCCATGGGCGATGTAGAGGAGGAAGAATACGACGAGTTTGCCATGTTTCGACGTGAAGAACCAGCACCCAAACCACAGCAAGCCGCGGGCGTGGGAGAGTCAGACACAGGCGACATGCCGCCACTAGACAACCCGATTACACTGGTGATTCGGTCGGAGCCGCTGCCAGTGGCTACGCCTAAAGACACGAATGGTGTGTGGGTGTGTAGGGCGCCAAACTGCTCAATGACAGAGGAGGCGGCTGAATATGAGGATGGTGAGGAGCGGATTCGCGATCATATCCGGGCGCACGAGCGGATGGCGCTGGCCAAGACTGCAGAAAGACATGGCCATGCAATCAGGTATGTCACGAGTATTTCTATTTATTCTCTAAAGTTCTAGCATATGGCGATGAGTGTCGCCAACTGCCATTCTTAGCCTACGGTGGCCTTGGCTGGCTCATGTGTTTCTCCTGAAAGCTGTCTACCATTGGGTTTGTTTGGCTTGGCGTAACGCAAAGCATAGCAGATGTTACCCAGAAACTGCTGGCGGTGGCGAGGGGCGGCACAATCAGTCGGAGAGGGATATGCGTTGTTCTTGGCCTTTTTTTTTTATTGTTCTGTCCGTCCCTCATTTGTCTAGTCAGCGAGAACCCCTGTATTGAGATTTCCCAGAAACAAAAGTCGCCCTTTTTGTCGCCATTATTTCCAGACATCAAACGGCGCATCACTAGTCGGAGATATTTCTGGGTGCTGAAGAAATGGGCCTTCTTATTGTTGCTATTGTTGTCTCTCTTCTCTGTCGTGGCCAAGCAAGCTATAGGCAGAGAAAAGGGACATTGGCGGGTTGGCATAGGCCCCCTGGGCTTAGACACCGACAAAGCTCAAACGCTGCCGGGCTCCCAAGACCACAATCAGACCAATGCTCTTCTTTATCTTTACTCTCTCTCTCTCTTTATTATCTCTTTTCCCAGGCTCTGGCAGTCTTATAGGCACTTTATTTGGCATATTCATATTTATGCAAGTCGGTATAAAATTACTAACACAAGCAAAAAACAGTCATTTGCTGGAAAAAATTAAAGCATTTAACGACGACGTATCGCAAAATACCGATAAGGAAGATATAGGAACGCCATCTGCACCGAAGCAGCCGGTAAAGCGGCGTTTTTTTGGACTGGTCTAAGTTGTGGTCCTTTTATATATGTACTTTGGCAGTACACCTGTGCCAGGAGTTTGTTATTTAAAGGATGTTTATTCTAGGGTGGACTTGGTAGTTGAAATACAGGGCTAACGGCTTCAAACTACTACTGATGCTTGTTGGTGGTACTGGCTGGTATTGACTGGTACGAGGCCAATGACGCCGTTTAAATTAGTGAGTTAGTAGTTGGCACTTGGGCCGCTGGCTAAGAGCGGTAGACGCGCAATCGCTTGGAACAAAGGTCGCAATGGAAGCTGATGTGCCAAGCAAAGGATTTGGCAAAGTTGGGTACCGGAACACGGACATGTCTACAGGTTTTTCTGTCTAGGCTCATGGGCAGACTTGAGTAGGCTGGCAGTAGGCTTGGAAATAGTAGAGTTGGAAGTAGACTAACGCCGAAGAGGAGCGCCATGGAGCAAATAATGATGCCCATCCCAGCCTTTTCCAGGTTCTGCAGGTAGCATTACATGTCAGCTGTCAGTTCTATATCCCCTTCCTATTTCTGAGAGGCTAATTTTTGCCGTTGTGGTTCAGCCACCAGACATGTTTGACTGATGCCAGGTGAAGGTTATGGCCTAAAGAGGTTCAACCCTTGGCAAGTTGGGTTCAGAGTTTAGAAGGGAGGAAAAAAAAGAAAAAAAAACAAGGAAACCGAGAAAAGAATGGGACAACCAGGAGGTATAGTCCATAGCTTGAGCTCATTTAACTTTTGTGACTTGAACAAACAAACATGGCATCGAGGGGTTCTCCCTTCGTACATTACCAAGCAAATGAAAGCCTTCAAGTGTTGGTAGGAATGAAGCCCTCGCCGCAAACTCGTATAAGCTACCTAGACGTCTGATTTATTCGTCTAGTTTTTGTCAATAATCAGAAAGAAGCAAAAAGACAAATCATGAAGTTTCTCAACGCGAGGCCAAAGCCCGCAATTTCTCTTGCGCCATTGAACCAAAGACGGGGCAGGGCCTGGCCTAGAGTTACACTGGCCGTCCAGCAAGAGCTATAGCGCCGACACTGCTATTGATTTTGGTGCTTTGGAGGTAGGGATTCCAGTATCCGGTCAAGGCAGAGATGCGACGTTAGTAAGAGGTTATTATGTCACGTTAATATACTGTCTGTGAGTTTCGACTAAAATCAGGGTAAAATTTGGCGGCTGCGCCTGTGCCCTGGGCTATGTAGTAGATAGGGGACGAATGTCTAGAAGTGGAAATGTGTCGTGTGCTCCGAGGCGAAATTTTTCATGATGGGCGGTTAAAACAGACGATGAGGGCGTCTTTTGGTTTTTATCATCATCATCACGATACCAGACATAGTACAAACCCTAGGGTTTAACCCTCACCGCTAAGATCAGTTCCTTCCCCTGTTTCCAACGAAGTGGGTGGCTTGTGTCAATGTTTGTTGTTTATTCTGTTCTGCAGGCAAGTACCCAAGAGCCGTGAGTGGGGAGAAAGAGACCCACACCACTTTCCTTTTCTTATTCTTACTTTTTTCTCTTAGCTGCATAAAATACGGGTAGAACTCGGCAGTTGAAGAAGGTTGGAAGGAGAATAAGAAACACCAAATAGACAGCTTGAGGAAGTTGCGAAAGTTGAGCACAAAAATAGAAGTTTGTGAAACTGCCAAAATCATATTGATGAAAGCATAACACAAGAACAGAACTTGGTTGAGATCAACAAACAGGCCTGCCATCGTGGTACCGGCTGTCAATAAGCCCTGGACTGTCACTTATTTTTGGCCTACTATAACTGGTTCTCAAACGCCCATCACGAGACGAAGCAGCCAGATGAACTGTTCTAGTGACATGGCTTGTATCGCCACGGTTAGCGGTAAGGGGAAGGGAACCCAATTACACTATTGAGAGGGGGTGATTATACAAAGCTTGGCCTCACAGGCGTGCATGAATGCAGCATTATCAAGCATTTTGGCGAGCTTTGGCTGTGGTAAAGGGACCCTGTCTTTGTGACATTCGGCTTGCCAGAGGAACTTTTTTGCAACTCGTTGATTTATTCTTATCCACTATGTTGTTTTATGTAAAGCAAC
>JACYXV010000766.1:0-10744 GCA_016859225.1 Thielaviopsis cerberus
CCCCCCCCCTTCGCCACTTCATGACTCGTCCAAGATGCCACTTTCCTTGAGCTGCTGGTAAAACTCGGGTTCCAGGAACGTCTCCGGCCCAACATCCTCACTCAAACCCTTGCGTCTTCTCGTCTTGAGAATAAAGTCTCTAGCCGTCGCCTGTGCGCTTGCCGGCTGCAGCGCCCGTAGCTGAATCGACTTGTCTAGCGGATCGCCTGGCACCACGCTCCAGCTATCAAACACCAGACTGACCATAGCTGAGCCCTGAGTCATGATGCGCAAGTCCGTCTCAAAGCCAAAACTGTCAATCACGGGCAACAGTCCGTTGACTCGATATAGCGGCGTGCCGGCCAGCGGGCCGTCCGAGAGTACATGGCCGCGGCGTTTGGCAAGGCTCATGTACACTTCTGAGGCAGAGTGTTCCGGCGCTGTCACTGAGACAGAGTACATGGGCTCCATGAGACGCGGGGAGGCCATTAGGAAGGACGAGTAACAGGCGCGGCGGGCGGTAGGAATAACTTGACCACCACCACGGAAGATGGCCTCTTGCGCAAGAGCGACGTCTGTGATACGGAATTTGGTGTTGCGGATGGCTAGATACCGTTAGATTGTGTTGTAATACAGTGTATGTAGTCAACTTACGTTCTTCGCAGAGAGGGCCTTCACGGGTGGCCCAGCTGAAACCTTGCTTGATAGACTCCTTGACGCCACGGAGCAAAGTTCTGTCAACCTATTGAAATGTCAGTACTCATGGCATACCAAGAAACCAAGCCAAAAACAAACCTCTGACGGCAGGGTATCGTCCTGCAAGATGTTCGGGCCTATATCATCCGGTCCGAATGCCCAAACACTGCGGCCAGCAAGCTTATCCCAACCATACTTGTTCTCAAAGAACTCCGAAACCTTGCGGATCGGATCACGAATCTTAACAGCTCCACTTTCAATATCCTCGGCAACGCCTTTGTCCAGCGGCTCGGCAATCATTGTTATCCGGTTCTTTTTGTTGGGCGTAATGGCATAGCACTTGCTTATCGACTGCTCCACCACCGTCTCACAGAAGCGTGTCACCGGGTCAGACACCTTGATGTCCATATCGGCGTAGAGTCGCCGCAAGTCGTGTAGCACACAGTCCATGTACAGCTCACCCGTACCAATGACGATGTGCTCGCCTGACTCTTCAACCTTGGTTGTAATTAGGGGATAGCTCTTCTTAATTTTCCGCAAGCCGTCAAGCATTTTCGGGAGCTCTGAGGGGTTGACCGGCTCCACGGCAACCTTGAGAACAGACTCAGTAAAGTGCGTAATGGGCTTGAAAATATAGGCGTCCTCGTCATCCTCCAGCGTCAGCGGCACAATCGTCGCTGTCTTGACAATAGAATTGTCCACACCCGTCATCAACACCCAGTTGCCCGCCGGGACGCCATCCGTCGGAATGTTGTAACGTGTTTCGGCAATAAAACAATCCGCAATGTTGACCTGAACCATGTCTTCCTCGTCTTCCACTGAGTAGCCTTCGCCCAGCACGCGCACTGCTTGATTGGGCTTGGCAATACCACTGAGAACACGGCCCAAGGAAAAGAAGCTCTTGGCATCGGGGGCGTTGAATAGCTTAGTGACGTGGACAACCAGCGGGCCGTCTTGATCACACGAAAGCATTGACTCTGCAACCTTGGAGTCCAGAGAACCAGTGTAGTACTTTTCAAGGTATCTTTGTGCTGCGTCCTTGGGCGATGGCACGTGCTTCACAATCATGTCGACAAAACCGTTCGAGGGCCCAAAGAACTGCTCGCACACCAACTTCAGCAGAACCTTAGCATCAGCCTTGTATTGTGATGGTTTAAGCGAGATGCCAAGAGACTCAAGAATGGGCTTTAAATCTTCGGTACTATCGCTGATGGTGTGCGAAAAGAGCTTATACACAGGTTCCAGCACAAACTTAAGGAACGATCGCATAGCACCCTCCTCGACGGGCTTCCTCGTAAAAGTGCGCTTCTTGGGGTTAAAGTAGACATCACCCCATAACCGCTTGGCAAAATCATCTGTGTTGATGCCACCAAACTGGTCTGCATACATCTTGGCAAATGATTGCAGGGTGAAGCACCAGCCCAGGCTCGTACAAGCAAAAAGGACATTGCCCTTTTCGGGACTTATTCTCTTGGAAGCGCCCTTGCCCGGAATTGTGTTTTCAATGATGGTGTTGACCTCTTCCACCACCAACTTCAGCTTAAAGTAAGCGTCCTTTGGTGGTAGTCTCAGCTCCAAAATTAGGCGGTCAACTTTGTTAATGATAAGCGTCAGAGGTATGTCCTCAAGCACAGCGTGCTTGATAATCTTCTCAGTATTGACCTGGACACCCTCTACAACATCAACAACCAAGCAGATACCATCCACTAAACGGAACGAGGCGGCAACTTCGTCGACAAAGTTCACGTGGCCGGGGGTATCGATGATGTTGACCAGGTGTGACTTGCCCTTCGTATTCTGCAGCACCAAACTCATTGGTGCCGCCTTAGTTGACAGGCCCCGAGACTGTTCTAGAATATTAATGTCGGTGTAGCGTAGCTGCTCGTCGCGTGCCTTGCCAACTCGTCTGTCTAGTCTGTCGTTGAGATTGTGGGTCTCCATGACAAGCATGTCCATAAACGCAGTTTTGCCATGGTGAAGGTGGCCAGCAAGCGCAACGTTGCGAATCTGTTCGGGGTAGTTCATGACATCAGTCATGAACGAGCGGTCAAAGTATACGGGTGGCAGGTCGGCCTCCTCAATGGTGAACTTCTTCTGCTCGACAGGTGCAACAATCGGAACTGACAGTGGCTGTGCATCAACTTCTTGGACGAGGGTTTCGACTTCGGTTCCGTAGGTTTGTTCTGCGGTAGGATAGTACTGCTTGTCTTCGTGGAGAATGACGGCGTTCGACGGGCCTTCGTCTACACAGTGATTGTTAGCGCATAGGCCTGAATGTTCATGATCTGGTATTCTCACCATCCATGTCGACATCGTTGCCAGCTTCATGGTCGACCTCCTCATCGTCAAAGTCATACTGATTCACGTCCACGGCATTCTCAGAGCCAGCATCAGACTCGACCTCGTCGCCGATAAAGTTACCGAATCTAAAGCATTGTTAGTGTGAATGAAGAAAGTTGGGCTCAAAAGACTGCTCACTCGTCGTAAAGCTCATCCATTGTCTCGATGCTTAAGCTGAGCCGGCGAAATTTAAGAACCAGGTTTGGCGATGAAATGCGCCTGATGCAGCCTTCTCAGATTCTCTCAGCCTTGGGAAGCTTTCGCGCTCGCGACAAGAAACTTTTAGTGGGTCTGCGCAAGGCTATGTGTGGGATCACGTGCTTTGGGTTAATGAGAAAAATCTCTCCAGGGTTTAACAATTCTACCACCAATTAGAAATTTAACTTGGCCCTGTTGGAAGATTTTAAGTCCGTTTATTCATTGGTGCATAGATTCTGCTCTCTATCACTAAATCGTCCAATAAGGAACATGACAGAGCTTCTGGTGACAAACATTGAACTAGCAACCGGAATGTGACAAGATGCACAAAAGAAGCCCCTCATAGGTTAGCCCTGAGATCAGCAAACCACATGCCGTACATGATTGACAGTCGCTCGTTTTACGCGCGGTGTAATTATGGAGGGGCATCGTCACTTTCGTACGTCAATCCATCAATCCCAGCATGGTAGAAACGCAGTGAATGGAGGGCCCAGTCACAGGTACGCAGACACAATGGTGGGGCTGCGTGACGCTAGCGGGGTCAGAATAGTTTTGACCTCTCAAAGTAAACAAAGAGCTTGACCTACGACGCACCAAGGCCGAACCAAAGCAAATAAAGAGGATGGTCGCTGTAAAGCGGACAGAAAATCGGGGGTCTCAACAAATCCAACTTGACAGAACTAGCCAGGCACGAAGCAAAGGTACAAAGAGCAAAGTCACCTGGCTAGGATCTGGGAACTGTAAAGAATGTGAATGGACAGTTCTCCCCTTTATTTTGCTGGCTGGGTCCTCTTTCCCTTCTTTGTCTTGTGCAAGCCTTTTTAGCTTTATATATTCCTGTCTTTTCTTCCCTTTCTTCTTTTCCTCTACTTTTCTTTTCTGCTTGTTTTTCTCGTTGTCGATACCCATCAACGTTTCTGCTCCTCATCCAAAATGGCTTCATCTCTTCCTCCTGTCTACATCGTTTCTGCTGTGAGAACCCCCGTAGGTTCGTTCCTGGGGTAAGTTTTCTTTTGTTATGTTATGCCTGAATGGTGGTCATCTATTGTTTGTACCCATTGCTAACGCCAGGTTTCAACTACAGTTCTCTGGCTAGCAAGTCTGCTACCGAGCTTGGTGCCCACGCCGTCAAGGGTAAGCCCTCCCCAGTCTTCTCGATTCGAACGAACAATAACACTAATATTCTGATACAGGTGCTGTTGAGCGCGCCGGTGTTAAGCCCGAGGCCGTCGATGAAATCTTCTTTGGCAACGTTCTGTCAGCCGGGTATGACTCTTGCTGCTGAGACACAATATGCACATGATTTCTGACTAACACCATGCTTGCAGTCTGGGCCAGGCCCCTGCCCGCCAGTGCGCCATCAACGCTGGTCTTTCCAACACCGTCCCCGCCACCACCGTCAACAAGGTCTGCGCCTCCGGTATGAAGGCTGTTATCCTGGGTGCCCAGACCATCATGACTGGTAACGCTGACATTGTTGTTGCTGGTGGTACCGAGTCCATGTCCAACACTCCCCACTACCTGCCCAACCTGCGCAACGGTGCCAAGTACGGCGACCAGACTCTGGTCGACGGTGTCTTGAAGGACGGTCTGACGGACGCTTACAAGAAGGACCACATGGGTCTGTCTGCTGAGCTTTGCGCCGAGGAGCACTCTATTACCCGTGAGATGCAGGACGAGTACGCCATCAACTCGTACAAGAAGGCCCAGGAGGCTACTGCTGCTGGCGTCTTTGCCAACGAGATCGCCCCCGTTGAGGTTTCGGGCGGCCGTGGCAAGCCCAACATTGTCGTTGACAAGGACGATGAGGTCAAGAATTTGAACGAGGCTAAGCTCAAGGCCATGCGCCCTGCCTTCCTGCCCAACGGCGGTACTGTCACAGCCCCTAACGCTGCTCCCATCAATGACGGTGCTGCTGCTCTGGTCTTGGTTTCCGAGGCCAAGGTTAAGGAGCTGGGCCTGAAGCCCATTGCTCGCATTGTTGGCTGGGGCGATGCTGCCCGTGAGCCTGAACGCTTCACTATTGCTCCTGCTCTGGCCATTCCCAAGGCCATTAAGCACGCCGGTCTGACTGCTGAGCAGATCGACTTTTACGAGATTAACGAGGCCTTCTCGGTTGTTGCCATTGCCAACATGAAGCTTCTTGAGCTGCCCGCTGAGAAGGTCAACGTCTTTGGTGGCTCGGTCGCCATTGGCCACCCTCTGGGTTGCTCGGGTGCCCGTATCATTACCACCCTAACCACTGTGCTGAAGGAGAAGAAGGCCAAGTATGGTTGCGCTGGCATCTGCAACGGTGGTGGCGGTGCCTCGGCTATTGTCATTGAGAACCTGCAGTAAACAGCTGGGTTCCAAAGCTCAAAAAATGCCATGGAGGCAAGGTGAGTATGGGTTAATGGGAATATGGCCGGTGTCATTTTTATAAATTTTTAATGCGTCATGTCTGGGCTAGCTACTAGTAGCTGGGGTTACAGGCCATGCTTCCAGTGAGGGCAGGACAGCACTGGGAGCAGATGCCCATGTCTTGTTTGTTCTTTTATTTCTTTTATTTTTTGTTTTTACTATCATCCCGGCGTTGCCATGTAACGATACAATCTAATGATAAACTTGACCTCCATTTTTGCCTTTTTTGAGGGGCTTGGTGTATATCTCCGAAGTCGGTGTTTGTCTATCACGCTAGACATGGTATAGAATGATAGAATGTTATGAAATTACAGCCAAGCTTTAATGGGCGACGGCTGCCGAGCTGCATCTGATAAGCCCGGCGACGAATTTAAATGTGGGTAACTCTGCATTATCAGATTGTGTTTTTATGTATCAAGTGGGCACTGACTGGCATTTTGAAAAGTCTTTAGGGATGGAGGGCTCGTATTTTAAGAGGTTGTTTTACATGAGGGAATTGATCGTTGGACGAGCCACAGATGTTGACGTAAAAAGGGAAAAGAATAAAAAAAAAGAAACAAGAAAAAACCCAGAACTTTTATTGAGAGATTATGGTAGTGGGAACAGTATGCACATAGTAAGTTAAAAACCATAAGTCTTATATCTCGAAAAGGAAATAAAATCAAGTAAAATGATGAATGGAAAATTGAAAAGAGAAAAAGCAATGAAGACATGCAACATCAACATTCGCTGAAAACACACAAAAAGCAAGCAGAAAGTGAGTGGAACAGCGAGAACATTGGAATGGCATTAAAACGGAAAACGGAGAGCAGCATAGAAAAAGAAAAGAAGAAAAGCAAAACAAAACAAAAGAGAAAAAAGGACAATGAAGAAAAGAAAGAAAGAAAACACGAGTGTGGATATCGTACACCAGCCAAACAACAAAACCCTTCCAAAATCAAACAATCGCCTGACCAGCCTTCATCGACCGTCGTTTCGTCAAGTCTCGAAAGAAAAACTTCCCCCCATACGTGCCCGCTGTCGCTATGTACAACGAAACAAATCACACCAAAACAAGTCTACCAGATGCAACTATGCCTCGAGGGTGGTATCAGCCATTGTCGCATCTGCATCCGTATCCACCACGCCCTCTGTTGACGCGCTTTGCGGCCCATTCTCCACAAGCGCACGGTACTCGGCAACGGCTTGGTCGAGGGCATTGGGAGCTGCGCCGCGTGTCCACTCATTAACCTTGATCAGGTGCGCAAGCTTGTCGCGGCGGTATCGCGCGTTAACTTGTCTGTTCTTTAGGGCCTGATCCCACGACTCTTTATCGGGTAGCGAGTGGTCATAAAGGGTGTACTCGCAACCAGGCGCCTGCCATGTAATCTTGGACGACGTAGTGCAGATAGACATGCCAATGTCGTTGGTGAGAACAGTCGCCTTGGGCGTCGTGCTACCATCGGGCGTTGCAGTGGGATCCATGTCAAACGGTAGGCTACGATTCAGCGCAATACGCGACATCTTGCCAGCAGCCACACCTTCGGTAAAGCCGGTCCGCATGTAGGATGAAACATAGTACTGCCAGCGCTCCTGCATCACCATGCCCTCATTGTGAAACGTGTTGTCATCACGCTGGAGCCAGCGCACAGTCAAAATCGATGACTGCGGGAACCACCGAAATGCAAACACTTCGCCGTCCTTCACCCATTTCTCAACACACTTTCGCATGTGAATCTCTGTCAGGAAAGAGGTCTCCTCCGTCTCGCGAGAGTCAAGATACTGCTTGACAATCTCGGGAGTCTTCTCCTTGGTGTCTGAACTTGTGCTGGTAAGCGCAAGACGGCACAATGTCTTAAGAAGATCCTGGATAGTGTAAAGCTTCCAACCAGTATTCATATAATAATGGCGTAGTATCTCCTGGTACTTAAGCTCGTCAACTTCGCCTGCAAGGTACTTTTCCACCAGATCCAAAGTTTCAGTCCAAAACTTGGTCGGGCTAGTTTGATTGTCAAAGTACCGGATGCGTTCTTCAATGAAGCCGATATCTTTTCCAGGCTTGGGCCGTGTGAGCCGCGCCACGGAAAGCTTTACACTTTCAACGCTATTCTTGACATCTCCAAGACGTGTGTAAAGAGTGTTGAAGATGCTGAGAAACACGTATACCGTCTGGTTGCAAAACAAATTGTACCACGGGCGCTTGAACATGCCATCAGCCTTAAGATGTGGGTCGACAGACTCGGAACTAGAGCCAGAGCCAGACTTGACGTCAGTTGGCTTGGGGACCGAGTTTAACCACGATTCGCAGTGAGGAAGAGTGATCTGCAATGACGGAGATGGCACATCGGGGGCATCGAGCATTTCCTCATCATGCGTTGAGTTGTGTTCGGGGGTAGTTTCCTTGGAAGCAGTGGCACGAGACCGGCTGTCGTTACGGCCAGGGTCGAGCACGCCACGGCGAAGGTCGCCTTTCTTGCCATTCTTGCGGCGGCTGCTGAAGCATGGAATGTGCTCCTCCTCGTCTGAAGAGTCCAGCTGGATCTTGGGCATGCGCTCACTAACCATTTCCTCAGGCAGGTCAAACATGACCGGCACAAACTTCTCAAAGAACTCTAGGATTCTTTCCTTCTCGGAAATGCTGTGCTGGGCGCTGTGGCTAATGTACAAGAGCATCAAACGAAGGAGATCAATGGCCAAGTCCTTGTCCTCAAAGCGCCACTCAAACTGGTTGTATGGCGCCTTGCCCTTGACTTCGCGTTCACGGCGCTGGTTTTCGTGACGAGTCTTGATGAGGTCAACCAAGTGCTTCGCCGACAAGTTGCGCTTGTCATTCTGCTTAACCAGAATGCCCATGTGATCCAGGCTGCGCAGATGCATAGCCTCGGTTTGCGCGCGCCACACCTTCTCCCACTCACGTTGTGAAAACCTCCACTCTTCGTCCTTGTGCTTCATACGAGATAGCACAATAGGGACAACAGCAAAGGGGTTGTTAAACAGATCGTTAACAACTTCAATACCGCGGTCGCCGTAAATCTTCTTACAAACGCGCTTAAAGATGGACGTGCTCTGGCCAGCCAAGGCTGCCGGCATCCGGAAAGTCTCCTGCTCCGAAGGGTTCATAACTAACATCTGCTGTGCAATAGGCTCAAGCAACTGAATGCACTTGAGGTTGGCACTGATGTAAAAGTCATAATCATGGCGCTCCTCTTCGATGCGGTGCAAGCCCTCCTCATAGGCGTTCTTGCGGTGAGCAACAAATCCAGAATCCTCAGAAGCCCACGTTGGGTGGGAAGCCCAGTCATCGTTAAGCACAGAGTTGCAAAGCTCATCACGACCACTGCAGGGTTTGAGACGCTCGCGCTTGGGAAGCAAGCGATAGCTTGGCCCATAACCCCGGCAATTGCTCAACGATACCTTATCCGTCGGTGGCAGAGGCTTGTTCACAACAGACTGGTCCTGCGGCTCAAAGTCAAGAAACTCTTTCCAGGCCGTGGTGAGCTCCGGGTTGGCCTGAAGATACGTAAGCCCCTTGTGGTACAGCGTGGACCGATCAATAATCTGTTGACTAAAGAGGTTGCAGAGCTTGACAAATTCAGTCATGGCTGACTTATTTCCCAAAAACTTCTTCACGCGGTCAAAGAAAGCAATATCATCCTGACTGGACAAATGAGTGCCCTGGGGAGGAATCGGCTCCGGCATCAACGGTGTAAGTGTTGGCTCAATAAAATCTCCGCCATTCTTGTGTGAGATCTTGGTACGCTTGGCGCTGACCGACGCGTGCGAAGTCGTACGTAGGTTAGACCCCATGGGCTCAGCAGGAGAAACGAGAGGGGCAGCAGACGTCTTGTCAGCTCGAGGACGCTTCTTGGTATCCTTGCTAGCGCTTGCAGGCGGAGCAAAACTACCTAGAGGTGGCATCTTCTGGCCGTCACGGGTGGCTTGCGGTGTCTGCATCAAAGCATTGACACCAGGCATTTCATCTGCATGTCCAGACGCGGCCTTTGACTGGCCAGTCGTTTCCGGAAGAAACTGCTTGAAATCTTCAAGAAGATCAGGCGCAGTATGAAACAAAGCAGTGACCTGCGCATATACTTCCGTAATAGCCTTGGACTCACGCTGGTAGGTCTGGAGAATCTCAAGGAATTGTTTATAGATCTCCGGTTTGTCTTGGAAGCGGTTCTATAGCGCATGTCAGCATTATTCATTTTGATACATGGTGCAAAAATACGGACCTTGATTTTGTTCACATAGCTAATGGCGTGGTTAAACTCGACAGGCCCACGCTTCTCCATATTTTGGCTTTGGAGTTGCCCGTTAGGAGCCGGACCTCCACCAGGCGTTGGTGTATGGACGTTTCTGGGACCGGGCATACCAGGCGGCGGAATACCAGAAGGTCCTTGAATGGGTCCTGAGGCGTTACGGGGCGGGCCATGGGAATCATATGGCAAAGGGCCTTGAGGGTGTCCTGGGCCATATATCGCCATGCCGCTCTGGGCTGGGTTGCTAAAAGTCGCTTCTGGGCTCTCGATACTGTGCTGAGGTTGTTGAGGGGGCCAGTTGTTGTTCCGTTGACCATAGAATGGCTGACTTTGGCCGGGGTGGCTATTGTCAATCTGAGGGCCTTTTCCAGCGATAGATTGTAGAGTTGTACCCATGGGTGTCGTGACTCTAATGGTATTGGGATCGTTATTCGCGCCGCATTCGATTCGGTAGCCAGGAGGTAAGAAAGTGTTGAACCCTTGAATCAGATTGGGATGGCCCGCAAAAAGATCGGAAACCCGGTTGATGACGCCCGGCGTATCAATTCTATTGAAGCGTTGTTAGATAGATGAGCCTCTATATAAGCGAGAAGTACAAAATTAAGTGAAACATACGCCTGGCTTTTGAAGTCTTTCATGATGTCGAGGAACCGGTTGTAAACGTCAGGTTGTTCATGAAATTGAACCTTGACTTGGTCTAGGTAGGTGAGAGCATCCTGTTGAGTTGAATAAACAGATTAGTACATCAATTCTGTGGCGGTAACTCGCAAGAAAGGAGGCTGGCATAAGCTGTCGCATATGCACAATGGGCGCCTGCATGCGCAAGACGCCATCCGGGTTGCGAGTCTGTTGGAAGCGAAAATTAACACGTTCTAGGGCCTTAAAAAAAAAAT
>JACYXV010000767.1:0-10731 GCA_016859225.1 Thielaviopsis cerberus
TTTTTTTTTTTTTTCCTTTGTTTAAATCCTTCAATTTTATTGCTTATTTTTCTCTTTTTTTCTTTTTCCTTTTCTTTTTATTTAATTTTATTTTTCTAATTTTCCTCCCTTGTTCTTTTATTTTTTTTTTTCTCTCGCCAAAAAAACCTAAAAAAAAGTCAAAAAAATAAGACGCTGAATATTCAACTCATAATTCATATCGCCCTTCTTTTCTTTTTCAATTAATCGGCTGCTCTGTAAACCAAGTAGCGCATGCTTGTTCTGCCTTTGCTTTTTTCTGCCGATTTTCTTCCATTATCTGCGCTCTATCACCAAACATCGTCCCTTCGTTTCTTCTCCTTCGTTTAATCTTTTTGCTGTTGTTTCTTCTTCTACTACATTCTCTTTTCTGGTCGTTTTCCTTACCACTTCAAGTCCTTCGCTATCTCCAAAGCCTTAAAAAGAACGAACACGGCAAAATCTCTGCAACCCGCCGCCGAATTTACCCCATCATCTTGTCTCCGAATCATCGATTCTTCTACCATCCCGTTGCGCTTCCCGCTCCCGCTCCCCTCCGTCAGGTCATACAGCCGAAATGCTCAGTCTTCGGTGGATAGTCAACAGCGGTCTTTTCGGCCTGCCCATTGGCGTCACGCTCGCTATTCTGTTTGCTTTGCAGGAACACCATCGCTCTTCTGGCCAGGGCAGCTCGCTGTGGACGGATAACAAGGTAGTGACTACTCAGTACTGCCAAAAGTCGTATGGTATCACGCCCGAGACCGATGGCCTGCAATACACTCGTAAGTTCTTCCGCCTCTTGTTTGCGCCGGCTTGGATAATGCTAACCTTCTCTAGTTAACCCCAACCAGTGGGGTGTTGACAGCAGCACCACTGGCGGTCTTTGCATGAACGTAAGCTACTCGGTTTCTTTTGCCGCCTTGCCTCCGGCCGCTCTTTCGCACTGGGCCCGTCTCCACTCTCCGCTAGACGTCCGCTAACCACCAATGCTCTCCCAGGTTACCACCAACAACAACGGAACCTACACCACCAACACCACTGCTCCCGTCTGGTCCATTACCTGGAAGTACTCTCAGGGCCCTGAGACCCAGCCTGTGCATGCCTACCCTAACGCCAAGCTCGATGGTGTTCTTCCCGATCTCCTTTCTTCCATTTCGGCTCTTAACTTGACCTTCCACTGGAGCTACGGCATGGGAAACACCACTGCTACCACCACCGATACCACCACTCTTGTCTCCAACTCTGTCAACGCCAACGTCGCCATGGATATGTTCATCGATAGCGACAAGACTCAAGCCCAGAACTCGTCTTCGGCCGACTACGAAGTCATGGTGTGGTTTGCTGCCATTGGCGCTGCTACCCAGGCCATTGGTCAGAGTGCCGGTGCCGTGGCTACCCAGACTGCTGGCGGTGTTTCTTTGTAAGTTTCTTCTGTCCCAGTTTCTGTCCCTTGGCAACTCAGCCACTCCCTACCGTATGCGCGCGCTCGCCTGCTAACTCTGTTTACTCTGTAGCTCTCTTTACGCCGGTACCAACTCGCTCAGCCAAAAGGTGTTGACCTGGATGCCCACTACCACGGTGACCAAGTTCGACGGTGACTTGATGCCCCTTCTGACCAAGACCCTGTCCATGACCGGCGACATGTACCCCTCGTCCACCGACTACCTCGGCTACATGGCCATTGGTAGTGAGACGTACTACTCGAACGACTATGTCACCTTTACCGTGTCCGACCTGGCGATTGACGTGAAAACGAGCTCGTAAACGCTGTTGTTTTTTTTTTTCTTCTTTCATCTTATACCTCCTTACCCACTAAATATCGTCTTTTGCTTCTGATTGGCGATCTCTTGGCATGATCAACGAATGTCCTGATTATATTGTTTGGTTTCCTTTTTTTTACCCTTTTTTCCTACTTTAGTCCTTCATCTTCTTGTCTGTATTTTGCGTGCCTCTCGCTGCGTCTGTGGTCACTTAGTCTTGCTACGTGGGCGACAGCTACTACTAGATCGGGGTTTGTTTCTTTCTTTTTTGTACTGGCCATTTCTTGTTTTCTCTCTTGGGCTTTTGATAACTTGTTTTACACATTGATCCCTTTTTGCTTTCTTGATTCTATTTTAGAGTCCACTCGCTGGCTGTTAGAAGCCTCAATTTCTTTCCTAGACATAATTATTCTTTCAACATTCATATATTCAGTATCCTGGTCGTGACGATGTAGATGCCAAGGAAAAATCCAAGGGCAAAGAACTTTGAGCATTGTCTTTCTACAAACAAGGACATCCTATAGTTTACTACAAGGCTATTATGCACAGGTTACTTACTACAAAGCGATTGGTGTTTGGTGCTTGCGACGTAGTTGCCTATGAATTAATGGATATGAACAAAACATAACAATTTATTGTTATGTTAGGGTTGCTGTGTCACACTTAGGGTTATCTCTCAAAATCACAGTGTTAATTATACTTTCGATGTGTAACACACTGGGTATTTGCCGACAGTCACTTGGTTTTATATACACTACACTTCTGGGTTACAGTTTTTTGTGACGTTGGGGACTTTTACTTTTATGTCTAGAATCTATAGTCACAAGGCTCTAGATAAAAATGACGCAAATCGTGATGCTAAAGACGCTCAACTATAACAGTGCGCATAACTTTCCCAATGCCAGCGCACCGGTGAAGCTAGAAGAACAACGACAGATGGCATACACAGAAGAAGACAGGCCATGAGCAAATATCATTTGAGGCCATTGAGGCACTTGCCTGTAGATGTTGTCCGTATGTCTGGACCGGACACTGAGCATGTATAACAACTGAAAGAGCAGTACAAAAATGCGATATTGAGATGCAGCGCTACGAATGCTTTGCAATAAACCTACGGAGACAGGATATGCCACCGACTGATGAGTCTTGCCCACTCTCTGCTACTCGGCCTCCGGCCACTGTGCACTGCAAGAGAAGCCCACACAGACAACACCGTCATCACAAAGCCCGCCGAACCTAAGACACATACCGCAATAGACGGACCGTCCTCACCCTCCACACGTACCTTTGCTAGTCTCTCTAGCGTCGCGTCGTGGCTGTAAGAGAGAAACGGAATGTGTGCGGTGGCTATGCAGGGAGAGAGGCTCGCCAGCTCAAGACAGCGAAACCTTTCTTTTTTTTGTTTGTTTATACCAGAGAGCGCGCGTTACTGTAGGAATGAATGATTGGGGTTCAAGAGGCATGGCCGAGGGAGGAGGGAGACTAGAGCAGAAAGCATCAAAAGACTTAGGGATGAACGAGAAGGGGGTAAGAGGTCACCTCAAGGGGGGCCTGAGATGTGTGTGTACCTAGGGACAAGACCAAGTCTCAAGAGCACAAGCAATACTTCCAGAAATCTAACTTGGCACAACTGGCTGTAGAAGAGGACGATCTCTGTGAGCAATTACAGCATGAATACGCATATATACGTATTGTACAATATCGTAATTACCTTTCACGCAATCATTTGTCCAATATACATAAACTGAGTAAATGGAAACAAAAGAATGTATAAGTGAATTGTCAAAATATATAAAACCAAGCGTCAAAAACTCCGAATCAGCAATAGAGCTGCACTCAAATACAAAGATTCAAACCCAGGCACCACGGTGATTGAGCATATGCCTCTACCCATGAGACCATCAACCACATCAACTCATTCCTTCTATGGTAATAAGAACAAACAAACAGAAAGAAATTACCCGCAGCGTTATGTGACGTAATACAATACAATAACTGCCCGTATTGTAAGGTGAGAACTATGCAAAGTTGCACCAAGGCCTTACACCCAGCACTCAAAAAGGAAACGAACAAGAGCAAACAAAAGCCTCAGGTCTAAAAACGAAAACGTCCAGTTAAGTATCATGTCCCCAAAAAGTAGATAGTCAACTTCACATAAAGAATAGAACCAGAAAAGAACAATGTGATAAAAAGGGGCTTGTTTAGCCGTCAAAAACAATGGCGTGTCGTATAATCAATCATGGAAGACAAATCGTGGTAAAAGAAAAAAAAAAAAAAAAAAAAGAAACGCGGGGCCATGTCGTGCGCCTATCAGAGCAAAAAACCTGGACTATTAACCCAAGCAGTAACTGAAAAACGCATGTCAGTCGCGAGAAAAGAGATGTTGAACAAGTCCTGAGCTTGATTCAAAAATATCAAAATGGGTTTTTCGCAAAGGACGTCTATGATTATAATCGTAAATGAAGTTTGGCGAAAAAAAAGAGAGAGAGAAAAACAAAGCCGCAAATAAAACGAGTGACACGGACAGCGTCCAGGAGTAAGCCGGAGAAACGACCAAAGTGTAGTTGGCGTCCAAGTCTTATCGAATAAAAAAAGAGCGAGTAGGTATAAATACTCGGGATCGGAATTGACGTCGAAATGGAGGCTGGGTAGCGAAGGACGGGCATCTTATATACATGAACTGGAGAGATAGAGACAGCAGTAATTGAAAGCAAAAATGAAGAAACAAAAGACACGCATCAGTCGTGAATAGATAGGACCATCAGTGACATTGATAGACACTGACCCTTAAGAGCAAGGGAAAACAAAAGCAAAGAAAATAAGCAAATAAACTCTCCCAAGACAGCTACGCCCGAGATGAATCAAAACCAGAACGAAGCAACAGAAACAGCTTGAACAAAGGCCACATGTACAAGGCGTATTTCCAAGTACACACATTAAGGGCCAACCCAATATACCCCCATTTCAGGGGGATAATCAAGATGAATGTTCCGCAAAGAGGACTGAGGCCGCTGTAATATCTGCCATACCGGACAAGGCTTCCGTTCCGCGCGAACACAGGGCGCGGGAGACGGTAATGCGCAAAGGCGCACAAGCCGGGGTCCGTCAAAAGGGTACCAAGGCTGAATCCGAGAAACCAACTAAGAGTTCTTGGCGCCGTGGTCCGAGGAAATGGGTGAAATAGAACTAGACGGGCCAACAAAGTCCTTGAGGAAGGGGTCGAGTTCAATGATACGGAAGTTGTTTTTCCATTGCGATCTCCACTCGTCCTTCAGCCATAACTGAGACATAGTGCCCGTCCACGCAACCAACTCAACAGCCCAACCCCTTTTGAGGGCACGCTCGACAGCCATTAGAAAGCCATCAGAGAACTGAGCCTGGTTGGCATCACCAGTCGCTAGTACCATAACTCCTGGCTCATCTGTGTCAAGGATACTCTGCGCCATTTTCAGGTGCAAAAGTTCATCGACACATTGTTCGCGACCACCCGACGAAGGCTTTGATTTATCAGACGAGTTACCATGAGAGGTAATAGGTGCAGTGCGGTCAAGAATATGAATCTTGTATGCGGCTCCGCCGGCATCGTTGATATGTGCCGGCCACTTCTTGGAGTTCTTGACAGACCCGGCCAGCTCACGTTTCGCTACCTCACGTCCACGTCTTAGCACTCTGTGGAACTTGTTAAAGTCAAACGCGGGAACTGGGTCCAGGCTCTTGCTGTGCGCCAAGCCCATGGCGTGCTTGCATGCGTCGTAAAACCCAATTATAATGTTTGAAATGTCGACAAAAATATGCAAGGGCCGGGAAGCTGCTTCAACCTCTTGCTGCCATAGGGCGTCATCACGGAAAAGGGCATCCATGTGGGGGCCAGAGGGACCAGAATTTCCAGAGGCGCGCGAGCGTTTCTTTGAAGAGTGTGTCGTCGAGGAAGCGGTCGTTGAAGCCGAGTTCTTGGTTGTTGACCGCGAGGAATTAGTGTGAGACGACAACCGTGGAGCAGTGTGCTCAGTCGAGGGGCGAGTTGGCACAGGTGGTGCAGCAAACCCTATCAACGAAACCCCAGCGGACGATTCCGAAGACGAGGGCCGTTTCTTCTCTTGTTTCGGGGAAGACGATGTCGGCATAGTCACGGGACTCGGTCGCTGCAATATCATTGTCGGTGGAGAAACCTTTCGGGGCGGAGGAGAGGATTTCTGAGGTGGAGAAGTCTTTTGAGGCGGAGGAGATGCCTTTTTCTTAGGATGAAGTTGCTGATAATGCGCTTGACGATGTTCCTGAGTGTGCATCTTGTGTTGCTGAACATGATGCTGCTGCTGCTGCTGCTGCTGTTGCTGAATGACTGTTTGGTTGCAAAAGCCAGGAAACTTTGAAGGCGGCGGCGTTGGTGCCGGCGTATCAGGAAGCTGCTGCAAGTATGGAATCAGTGTGCTGCCGAGTCCGCCCGGCATAGTCGCGTTCCGAAAAACTTCAACCGGGAGGTTAGCTGCGGTACGACTTTTAATTCGTTGCGTAGCACCATGGCTTGGTGGCGTCGCATGTGTTGATTTGGGAGCTTCAATTCTGGAAACAATGGCAGGGTCGAAACTTGCTAGTCGGGATCCAGGCAGTGGCGCGGCTGGGCGTGGCTCAGGCACGGGCACTGGCACATGACGATGAGGAATTTCATATTGCGAGTCGTTTGGCAGAGCAGCAGATGTTGGAGAGTAACGGGAAGAGGTTGTCGACAGGGGCGTTGGTTGAAACGTTTGATGTCGGTTCGGATTGCGAGCAATATAAGTTGGTTGTTGCGGTTGCGGTTGCGACTGTGACAATAGTTGCTGTTGTTGATGATGATGATGTTGTTGATGTTGTTGAATGGAATGTGGCAGCCGCTGAGCCTGGTGATATTGCTGCCTTGGGCGGTGGACAAAAGGGCGCTCATGAAGTTCAGATTCTTTACTCAGGGGAGAACCTTCGTTGCTGAAAAATGTTCGAATAGACGAAAAGTCTCCAAGCCGTGGAGTACCAGGAGGTTTCGCTGGTGATGGCGTTACAGGCGGTGTCATCTGAGCCAAATCATATGGTATGGAATTGCTTGAAACCATCTGGGGCAAGAAGATGCGGAGGATAAAACCAAGAAAAGCAAATAAAAGAAAAGGCAAAATGAAAAGATGAGTCCAAGGCAGATATGTCGGATAGACTGATACCGACGCAAATGATTTGTATCAGAAGACAAGTAAAAGCAACAAGATAAACAAAAGAGGAAAATTGACGAATTAAGTAAGACGGCAACGACGACCGGAGAGACAAATTTAACAAGTCTCAGTGGCAAAGAGAAAAGACGGGCTAGATCGACTAGGTTAGCTAGGATGATTGGGATGGGGTCACTGTGTATGTTGTCTCGAACGGGTTAATGGCGGATAACTCACAAATAAAGGGCAGAAGGAATTTAGGACCTGGCACTTGAGCAGTAATAATAATGGCTTTCTGCTTTATGGCTGCTGCTCAGGCACGAAGGAAGCAAAATGCGGAGTCTTAGGCCAATCGTGAACCGCCAAGTCAATACAATGGCGATTATGGCCAAATAGCAAGGGCAGCAACGCAGAGAGACTGCAGAGCAAAATGAGGCACACAAGCAGTTGAGGTGGCAGGCGACAATACAGTGCTAGCGACTGCGGGAAGAGCCACGAAGGTTGAAATTGAAGAGAGTGAGCAGGTGTTTGAATACAGTCGTGATGACAAGAGTAGAAAAAGAAACCAAGACGATGACGAAGAATCAGTAGCGATAAAAATGAACCAGAAAAAACGAGAACGAACGACGCACAGGGGGCTGAGCGGCGATGTAAGGCTGAGTTAAGGCCTGAATAAAGCAGAAGACGAGAAGAAGCCAGTGGAAGACGAATATTGCAAAACGCAGAAGAAAAGAAGAGCAAAAGCAGGATATGTAAAAGGGCGGTAGAGGTTGAGAATAGAAGGGAAAAGACAATTCTTAAGAAAAGGAAGAAGGGAAAAAAAATTTAGAAAATAAAAGGGCAGAAAAAAAGGAAATAGGGCTCTGAATTTTATTAGGAAAGAAGTCGTCAGGCTCAACTCACATATGGAAAGAGCTGCGGGTTCTGCATAATGCCTTTATTAAGCCAAGTAAACAGAAGCAGAGCAGAAGCAGAAGCAGAAGCAGAGCAGGAGCAGAAAACAAATAAACTAAAATGGAAAGAGCGACAAAGCTAAAATGGAAAGAACGATAAAGCTAAAAGGAAGGCACGATCGAGCACCACGTTTTCGTGTTTTATCAACAGGCAATCTTGTTGTGCTGTCTAATAGTTGTCACAATGTAGTCTGCCTGCTAGCAAAGCCCCGAATCCTGTTCGTCCAAAAAAAATCCCGCTCTATTCAGACCTTTGTCTCGCAATCTTGGGACGAGAAATAGACAAGCATACTTTGCACGATACGTAGCAACTGTGACTTGGCGTTTAACATACATATACCATATAAAGCGTGCTCGAGTATGTGGTGGACAGGATGGGAGGGCACCATTCATCTCGGCACGAGGAACACATATCAAGTTTGTTTCAAAGGTGTAGCGTTTTATTTTAGTCGGCTGAGCAATGATAGGCGTCGACATTAGAAGCGGCGGATACGTCGTCAAAGAAAGGATAATAACCAGCAAACACATTACAGGTTCTCTCGCTAGCCAATCAGCTGGCGTGGGGGGACCGGTATATCAAACAATGCGAGAAACACAGGAAGAAAGACAGATAGGCACATTCAGTTGGGCTGTTATGCAGCTGGCCATAGACATGGCACTCGGTCCAGGGTGGGTAATTCACCAACTACAGACGATGACGCAGTGGAGCATACAAGGAGTAGGTAATCATGAGGATCTTCCACGAGAGTTGGAGCTACAGTACTTGACAACAGGAGAGGCCATGCTAGATTTAGAGAGAAAAAAAAAAAAAAGCAAGCAGAGCTTCTATGTGTGAGTACTTTCTGCATCCTCTTTGTTTCCATTGACGCCATGAATACAGCGCCAAAGATTCTCTGGCGATGCAATATTGGCGTGCATTTTCATGCAGCTGCGTAGCAGTATTCTCCAAGCATTGCGTTTTACGCAAAACGACATACAGTGGCGGCCATATATGGCTGGGCTGGACTAGGTCAAGCCTCACGTTATGCTGATAGCACCAAATCAAAACTTACAAGCACGCACGCACGTATACACTGCACGTACTGTGCATCCGGGTTCCAGTTCCACAGTGCTGGAGCCCAAGCCAATCGAACCGCGTCTAATTTGGAGACTATATTCAATAGATCGTGACTTGATAATACTTGCACACCGTCTTCTGGGCCCAGCCACTAGATCAGACCGACTTTATAACTCCTGCCAACCCAGCCCAGGTAAGGGTGTGACAGCAAGGCAGCAAGCATGCTTGACCGTGTTCTGTGGTCAGGTTAGAGAGAGCTTTGTAAAGCACTCAATGATTATCTTTGCCATCCTTTTTTTTTTTTTTTTTTTTGAGAAAAATGAGGCGCCGAGGCTCAGTGGAATACCAAGGCATTTGAATTTTAGTGATATAGCATACGAAGCGTATACTGTTATCTGCGCAAAAGAAACTGCACACTGAAGCCCTATATTCGTGGCCTGCATATGGCAAACTTTCGTTCAAGCATCTAGAATGCCCTATATGTAAAGTCTTTGATATATCGGCAGCAGTCCGCCGCAAGCCTCTCAGATGCAGGGCAGGCTGGCTGGCTGGCAGTCGAAGAATCAAACTTATAGCTATGTTACTGGGGGGGCGGAAACTAGACCAAAGCATCAGTCTTTGCCAACATGAACGCAGCATTTCTAAATTCAGTCTCGACTTTCCGAATACAGTAGTCATAGCAGAAACCATTGCTATACTTGACTTTTCCAATATCCAAGAACGAACAAATGAGCCACCCAGAAAAATAGCAGTCAGTCCAGACAAGGACCCCCGGTAGAAAAGAAGACTAGAAGGAAAATGAGGATGAGAAACGGGCATGGCAGTCAAGCTATTTGATATGGGATGAGATGGGATGGGGCTTTTTTTTCTTGGGCAAGCAGGGCATGACCCTTCTTGATTTTAGGTGCATATGCATGGTCTTGCTGGTAATGCGGTAATGCGGTAATGCGTTATGAGTTGTTCAATCAGCGCGTTTGTGTGATGGAGCCGTTCTTTGATTTATTGTTTTACTTATTTTATCGTTTTACTAGCAGGCAAACGCCAGAACAAAGTCAGAAGCGGCAAACATTGTTTCTGTTTTCTTTCTGTTGATCTATGGAAGAATAGACCCTATACAAACTTCGTTTTGAGCCTGGGGACTCGATAGAGATGTCAAGTAAATCCGTGGGTACAACGACTATAATATCCCTTTTTGTTATTTCTTGTCAAGCTTCAGCAAACTTGAAAATCAAGGCTGGTGCCTGATGAACCCATGTACAGTAGTACTTGCGGTGATCTGACTTCCAACCTTGATTAACAGGATCGGCAATGAGCGAGCGAGAACGGTGGAAAACCAACCCCAAGGTAACCCTACATCTTGCGACAATTGCGACAAGCTCGCTCTTCCGCCTCGTCTTTGTTCTTGTCTGCTTGGCTTGGCCTTTTTGTTTTTTTAATTACCTTCCCTCTTCTCATATATCACTTTCGTAAAGTAAGCAGCTGCTTCAGTTGTATATGCACCCATTTAGTTTTGTAGTCCTCAGCTTTCATCCACAGCCTATCACGACATGCAGATACAGAGGGGAAGTTGATAAAACTGCAACTCTGTTTGTTATGCACTTTCAGTCGCAATCTGGGATGTTTCCCCTCTTTGAGTGGACATTTTGAGGGGACTTTTAAGAAGACTTTTGAGGAGATGTTGCTATGCCTGGTCATTATTAGGGTTAATAAAAGAAAACAACCCTGACAACGAATACATTTCGTACGACAAGTTGTACAACTATCCTCTTTTACGTGTTTTTTTTTTTTTTTTT
>JACYXV010000769.1:0-10726 GCA_016859225.1 Thielaviopsis cerberus
TGCGCAGTGGTCGTCATCGACGAAGGATCAGCAGTGCCGTAACCCTGTCTAGCAGTCATTTGCGACGGGTCAGCAGTCTCGCCACGCGAGGCGCCATGCGTGCCCGTCATTGTGTAGTTTTCGGGGCTTGCGTACGTCTCGGGTGTACTCTCGGTAAACTTGCTGTCAGTGGGATGGCCGGTAGGACCAGACACTACAGGAACAGCAGCAGAACGCATGCCAGTGGTGGCCATGGGGCCTGTAGCAGCCGAAGATCCCGCCGTGGGGTAGCCAGCGGTCTGGCTAGCAACAGCCGCGCCAGTTCCGGCACCCACTGTTCCAGCACCAATAGCTCCAGCGCCAACAGTAGAGTGTGTAGGCGTAGACTTGTTTGAGTCTGAGCCAATCGTAGCAGCCGTCGAGTCCGTCGGCTCGGCAGCGAAAAAGGTTGGGCCACCCGTTGACGTGTTGGTAGGACGGTCCTTGGTGCCAAGGTTATGTAACTTACTCTCCTTGTCGTGCACAACCTCCTTGAGCTCCTCCTTGAGCGTCTTCTTGTGTCCAGCCACGCCTCCAGCGCCAGTCATTCCAGCACCAGTAGCGCCGGCTGAAGTGTTGTGCGCGCCAGAAGTCTCCCGGTTCCATGGCCCAGACCATTCCTCAGAAAGCTCCGATGTGTCATAGTCCTTGCTCTTGTAGCCGCCCTGATTGCTCCTGTCCATGCTGTGCATCACACCCGTTCCCAGCGCTGCCCCACCAGCTGCACCTGCAGCCGCGGGGCCAAAGAGGTGTGAGTGGTGAGTTTGGGTTTGGGGCTGAGTCTGGGTCTTGCCCGTGCCAGCGTAGGTATCGGCAGGCTCCGTATCGCGCATAGTGCGTGGGAATTCACCCGACTTGCCGGTAGACTCTGTCTCACGCATAGTACGCGGGAACTCAGTGGCTGATGTGTCAGTAGTGCTAGTCTCCATTGGGGCAGTTCCGCGACCCATTTCGCCCGTATTCCTCCACGAGCTACGAGCGCCCATGGCAGCCTCGTCAGTACGCGGGTATTCTTGAGTAGCAGTTCCAACCATACTCGAAGCCTGGTCTGTAGTGCCAGCAGTAGTGCGCGATGTCTGGCCACTCTGAGCCATACCAGCACCAGCACCCGCCAAAGCAGCAGTGGCACCAGCCGTCGCAAGCTTGTCCTGAGGGTGGTCAAGCTGACTGCCCTTCATGTGGTAGCTGACTGGCTGATGAGGCGTCTGCCGATGGCTAACTTCGCTAGCTCTGATGTGTTCAGGATACACGTGCACCGCTGAAGTACCAGCCGGAACATCAAACTGCTCCGACGTCTTGGCCACATCCTTGCCTTTCATGCGGTACGCACCGTCTAGGTCATCATCGACACTAGTCTGTCCAAAAGTACGCTGGCTAAAGCGTGGCGCCGGCTCGGTCGAGTGCTGCAACTCCGAAGAGTCCATTCGATAGCCGCCAGAATGCTCCTGGTGGTGGTGGTGTCCAGCGGCAACCATACCGGCAGCAGCCCCAACACCAGCACCGGCACCGGCACCGGCAGCCACCTTGGCGCCAGTGTGGGTCTGATCCGGAGTCTCGTAGTACGTCTTGGTGTTCTCATCCTGAACCCGCGTAGGATCTGAAGCGACACCGGCACTAGTCACAGAGTGCTTGTACGCCGATGCCGGAGCCCACTGCTCGTTACGGCTTTCAGACTGCAGGTCTTCATAGTCACTCTCGGAAGAAACTGATGAAGTGTACTCCTGGTCCTTGGTTTCATCGTGGCTGCTTGTTAGACCAAGAGCAGCAGCACCGGCACCAATGGCAGCAGCAACAGTGGCTCCTAGACCTTTCCCAGAGCCAGAGCCAGTGCGCTTATGAGTAGTCTCCTCGGTGGTGTCAGGGAGAGTAGTCTCCTCGGTGGTGTCAGGGAGAGTAGTCTCGCGAGCAGTGCCATAAGTATCATCCCGAGTGCCGTGCATGTGCGAAGTTCCAAACGCCTCGGAATCGTGGACGCCGCTTCTTGAGGCAGCTGTACCTGCAACCGCAGTCATGCCAGCAGCAGGCACAGTATCCGCCCAGTAGTCTTCTTTAACATGACGACTACCGCCGGTACCAGCACCCATCCACGACATGTGCTTTTCAGTCGGTTCCGAGCCAACCGTCGGCGCAGTCATGGTATCGCGAACACCAGTCTGAGCTGCACCCTGCGCCGGAGTAGCCTGCGTCACAAAGTAACCACCGTGAGGGACTCTCTGAGCAGACTTGGAGGACTCATCCGTCTGAACAGGCACACCCTGGTGGTGGGAAGAGTGCATCTTTTCATCAATTGAACCCATAGCAGCTGTCTTACCAGTACCAGAAGTCTTGGAAGTAGCAGGAATAGTCTTCATTGAAGAAGTAGGCTTGGCGCCTGACATGGTACTCATTTCTGATGCGGAGCCGGCACCCATAGTAGAGCGTTCAGTCGCGCCATAAGCAGCCATGCCTGTAGCCGAAACAGGAACACCAGCTCCAACAGCCATGACAGCAGCAGGGCTAGCAGTGACATTTTGGCCAGTAGTCGTAGCGGTGTTTCCAGGCACATTCATGCCCTCATCCATGCTGCGCTTGTTTGTCAGGGCCTCTTCCTGTAGTGCCTTCTTTTCAGCCTTCTTAGCCTTCTTCTTCTCCTTTTTCTTTTCCTTACGCGATAGTCCAGTCATGCCGGCAGCGCCAACACCGGCAGCCGCAGCCGAGCCAGCAAGCATCTCACCCGTTGTGGGGCCTAGCTTGGCGCTGGGATCGGCAGTGCCCTGAAGAGCAGCAGGCTTGGTGCTTGCACCACCAACGAGTTCTCTATCAGTAGTATCGTAGTCAGACGACGACATGGAAGAAACACTCTTCTTGTGCTCAACCTGGTGGCTAGTAGTACCAGTACCGGAAGCAGCACCAACACCAGCACCAGCGGCCATGGCGCCGCCGACAATGGGAATATCGCGCGTGTTAGCCTTGCCAGTTCCAGCAGCGGTAGCATTTTTGTGGGTGGCTGAAGAACCGTACGTCGCTAGGGCTGGATCTTGCATAGTGGAAGTACTAGCATAGGTCTCATCCGGCTCTGTGCGGCGCATCTTCTTATGCGTCTTCTGGTTATCGTCCTCATGGTCAGAAGACAAAGCAGAATCATGGCCAGTGCTAGAAAGACCAACAGCAGCTGCAGCGGCAGTAGCAGCGCCGGCAACAGCGCCGCCAATATCGCTCAGCAGACCGCCAGAAGTAGTTGAGCCCTGCGACTTAGTCGTGCCTAGACCGCCAGTAGTCATCTGGGAGTCGGCAGTGCCAATGGAACCACGGCGAACAGTGTTGTCAGCTCCCGAAGAAGTAGACAAATGACGTCTGTGATGCTCGGGCGTGTGAATCATCTGGCCCGGAACAGAAGACATCTGGTAGTTGATGCTCTCATTAGTACGTGGGTGGGGAACCATGGAAGTTGAGCCACGTCGCTCACGGGTGCCAGTCATGACGGGGCCAGAAGTGTGCTTCTTGTGATCCTCAGGTAGTTCACCGAGCTCACGCAACTCTTCCTCAGCCGCATCAATCATGCTCCATGCTTTAGGACGCTTGGAATCACCAAGTATATGCGGCTCGTTGGGGTTGACATTCAGAATACCGCCGCCAGACGTGTCAATCTCGTTTTTGGAATCACCCATGGGATTAGGGCCACCAATCTCGGACGCAACATTGCCAGGAAGACTGGAAGATATGCCACCAACGGGAGCACCACCAGCAGTAGTGACACCGGGAGCACCGCTGGCAGAGGCAGCACCAAGAGCACCGCCAGCAGTGGCGGCACCGAGACCACTATCGCCAGCAGTGCCAGATCCAGCCGTAGAAGTACCGGCAGTAGCAATGCCAGCCTTGGCGGCCTTGCCCTTCATCTTGTCATCATAATCAGCGTCTTTGGCAGAGCGAGTAGTGTCCATCTCACGGGGGAAAGCATCGGAAGATCCCATAGAAGTCTCCATGAGGTCAGGACGCTCAAGATCACGGTCAGTGCGAGACTGGTACTGGCTATCTCTAGTGTCATGGCCGTACGTATCATTGTAGTCTTTGGTATAATCATCTCGGCCGTGTGCGTCAGGTTCTTTGTCCTTGTTACCAGTAATGGCAGCAGCAGCACCACCCAAGCCCACAGCACCCATCACAGCACCGATGATGCCTGTGTTGGATCCAGAGCTTGTGTTGCGCTCGTGAGTCTTGGTGTCAGTGTCCTTGTACGTCTGGCTGGTAGTGTCCTTGTACGTCTGGCTGGTAGTGTCCTTGTACGTCTGGCTGGTAGTGTCCTTGTACATCTGGTCAGGGGTCTCCGGTAGTTTTTGCTTGGCGTACTTGTCATGAGCAGGCACAGCAGCGGTATCGAACTGAGGTCCACGAGTGGCATCAACACCGGGAATCTCGCGCTGACTACGTCCAGTGGGAGACAGTGTGCTCTCATCGTAAGAAGAAACGTCACGCGAAGTGCCAGCAGCAAGAGGAGCAGCCACGGGAGCAGCAGCAACAGCAGCAGTGGCGGTCCGGCCCTTCGAGTCAGTGGGAATTGCTTTGACTTGAGAAGTACCCTTGGGACTAGTGTAAGCTGAAGCGGACTTGTCGTAGACTCCTGAGGACTGGTCCTTCAGATCCCGCTCCCGAGCATACGTATCAGAATCACGTGCATGTTTGTGCTGGGAGGCAAGTCCAGCAGCGCCAACTCCAACCCCAGCTCCAGCTCCAGCACCCATTAGACCAGCAGCGGCAGTTCCAGTTCCAAGGTGCGAGGCAGACTCACGGGTTTTGCCTTCCTCGGGGAACGACCCGGGAACATGCTCGTTGTCGGAGTCATATTCGCGGCGCTGGGAGTAGCCAGTGCCAGAGGTACCAGCGGTGCTGTAGGCATCGCGGGTTCCATAAGTATCCTGGGGATACGAGGTCATACCAGAGGTGGCACCGCGAGACTGAGACGCCATACCAGCGCCAGTGGCGGCACCAGCGGCTGCGCCCATGCCAGTCTTGGTCTTGGAACCAAGAGATAGCGGGTTCCAGACTTGCTCATCGCCACCACCAACAACAGGAGGCTTCCTCTCCATTGCAGACTGAGTGCCCATAGAAGTACCTTGAGGGTAATCACCCATGGCTTGCTGAGCACCAGTAGCACCAGTGGTGTCAAGAGGGTATGTGTCCTTGGCATACTGCCCAGTGCTAGTATCGCGAAGGCGTTCCTCAGAGTAAGGAGCAGTGGCATCACGCGAATAATCCTCCTTGTAAGTATCCGAAGTATTGGCGTCACGAGCGCCGCCATCCTTGTGCTTGCCAGTAACAGCAGCCGCAACGCCGCCCAGGCCGGCAGCACCCAGAGCAGCGCCAACCAGGCCCCTCTTGCTCGACGAATCGCCACCCCGGTAATCCTTGGACGAGTAGTCCTCACGCTGGTATCCCGAAGGAGAATCAGTCGTCATCTTGGTGCTTGAAGGACGAATCTCCTCTGTTGACCAGCTCGACTCCGACCGGCCCATTTCGCCAGGCGCGGCCAGGTTCTTGTTCTTCACAGCCTGGGTCGATGAAATAGTAGCAGCTCCGGCACCGATACCAGCTCCAGTGGCAGCGCCAACACCGGCGGTAGTGCCGGGGTGGCCGCTATCCCACTTTTCCGAACTGTATTGCGCATCAGTTGAGGCCAGCTGGTTATCAGAATGCTTAGAGTAGGGCTGCTCGTACTGCGTAGGAGACTCAGCATAAGTGTTTTTAGAAGTAGCGCGCTGATTGTCAAATTGCTGCTGGTTTTCGTACTGCTGAGAGGTAGAGACAGGGTGATTATGCATGTGTGACTGATTATAGCCGGTAGCAGCGGTAGCAGCAGTGCCAGCGCCGGTACCACCAACAGCAAAACCGCGGGCAGCCAAATCACGGCGCTGGGCCTCGGTCAAGTTCTCACCCTGAGCCGAAACGTACTCCTGGTTTCTCGAGGTAGGGTACTGCTGAGATGTTCCGTATTGGCCCTGGTACTGATCCGCACCATAGCCGGTACCAGTGGTGTCAGTGACGCCTTTGTTCTTGTCGTGATGGCCCACAGCATAAGCGCCAGCGCCAACAGCAGCAGCACCAGCACCAAGACCAGCAGTCTGGCCAGCACTCCACTGGCCACGCTGGGAGTCGCCATAAGCGCAGCGTGAGTTTTGGAGCTGGGAGTGACGTTGTGCGTGTGTTCGTGGTGATGAACGTGCTGGTGCTGAGAGGCACCAGTCGTCAGAGGGAACGAACGCTCGTGCTGAGTATCCTGGACCTGGGCCGAAGTAGGGTGGGTGTGAGCAGTGGTGGCGTACTGCTGAGTCTGCTGGGGCATATCATGCGAGTATCCAGTGCCAGTTCCAGTAGCAAACTGCTGACCTTGCTGAAGCTGCTGCATATACTGGCCCTGTTGGGCGCCTTGCGACGTGTTATGGCCGGCCATGTATGCCGCACCGGCCGCAACGGGTACGGCCGCAACGCCAGCGCCATAGCCGCCATGCTGGCCATAGTCGCCAGCATTAGTAACATCGGCGCTCATAACACGCTTCTCACGCTGAGCAGCCGAAATTCTTCCACCCTGCATGCGGGTCTCGTGGTCGGTGGTGTCGGTAGCACCAACGCCAACCCAAGGAGTCTCATCCTCCTCATCAAGCACGTTGCTGTCACTGCTTGAGTGGGCACCCGAGCTAACGGCGCGACGGTGGCTAGCAGTAGTAGCAGGAACAACACCAGCAGTAGTAGTGCCCAGAGCAGTGCCAGTCATGTCGGCTTTGGTAGCTGGTGCAGCAGTGCCGTACGAACCAGGCTCAATCAAGGACATAATGTCATTGTACCAAGCCAGTGTAGTCTCATGGTTCTCAGCGCGAAAGATCCAGGTGTGGCCACGGTGCAGCCCGCCAGTCTGGCGACCCTTCAAAACAAACTTGTTGGAGCCACTGCTAACCGATTGCGAACCCAACGTCTGCTCAGGCAGATACAGTGACATGACAGGTGTGGAGCTATCTGCAGTCTTGAACTCGTGCAGATGAGTTGGCGACAAAACGTACCAGCGCCAGTAAAGCTCTTGAGGTACTTGCCTTTGCGCTCCAAGGGACCAGAGCGAATCTTGCGGCACATCTGGTGATCCATACCGGGGTATGTGATCTGTGAAGCTGAACGCGTGGGGATGTTGGTCAGGAAGACGTCGTCGCTGTTCTGGAGCCAGTGGTTCCACTCAATGTCGCGAGGGTAGGAAATAACGCCCAGACGGAGATCCTCAGACGTGTTGTAAGCCAGAGTGCTCTCACGTCTCAGCATGCCCGCAATAGCGTTGTACGACTTTTGAATCTCGTAAACAACAATTGACTCTAGCTCGCGGCCAGACGTCTCCAAGTTACGATGAGCCTGCTGCAGATAGTTTTCCTCGCGCAGCTGCTTCTCTACCTGGCGGTCAGCAGCATGACGTAGCAGGTATGGGTCCGACTTGCCGGTAGGCGAAGTCTCAGACTCAGACGTGGCCTGCTGCAGCGCCTCGCTGAGCGTGCGGACAGCCTTCTTGGTGCCATCCATCTCGCGCTCAATAGTGCTCTTGAAATCGCCAGTCAGGTTGCGAATCTCCTTGATTTTAGATGCCAGCTCGGAGCGTAGCGAGGTCAGAGCACCGACAACATCGTCCTCAATCTCCTGAGACTTTTCAGCCTCCTTATACGCAAGCTCGCTGTGCTTCTCCAGAATGCGGAGGCCGTCGGAAATTCCACCGTTGCGGAGGAACTCCTGTGGCATGGCAACCGATGCGGCAGACTGCTGAAGCTTTTGGTGGGCTTTAGAACGAGTCTGGTAGTGATCCTCGGTTTCCTTGAAAAATGAAATGAGCTCCTTTAGAATCTCGCGGTACTCTGCCAAGATGTTAGTGTTTGTGAATTATCGTACAAACAGGAACTTACGCTCAAAACGACCAGCAAGCATCTCGCTGGGATCTGTATCAGTTGGAACCGGGCAGTGAAAGGGGCTCGCCAAGGACTTTTCATGGCCAGAGGAGTAACCCTGGGCTCTTCCGGTCTCAGGGATGGAAGTCCCCACAACATCATGACCACGCATTGTCCCTTCAGAAAGACGCGAGGTATGACCAGAGCGGCTGGACAGAACCATGTGATCGTCCGAAGACGACGACATGCCGCGGTGGTGCTTAGAGCCAGAGTGCGAAGCCAGGTCTTCACTGAACTTGCCGCCAGATCCACCCTGCATGTCACGGTAGGTGTTGGCAGCGTTGTTCGAGTGCTCGGCGTACGAACGGGGAGCAGTGCTAGACGACGAGCCATTCAAGGCAGTTTCAGCGGCCTTGCTAGCCTCATTCTTGCCCTGGTTCAGCGCCGCTTTGGCGACGGGAGCTCGGGCTGACATGTTGACTAGCGGGGAAACAGAGTCAGGGTTAAAGTGTTGTCGTGGAGTTGATTGAAAGGGTATGATTGAGATGAATGAAAATTCTGCGGCACGCGTTAGTCGGCCATTATGGCATTGATAAAGACGACTCACAAGTTAAGCAAAGCGTGTATCTGGGCGGGACACACGGCCAAACAGCAACTCGAAAATTAAAGCAATTGAAAGATTATGATATGATTTCGTAGTAACAGTAACCAACAGCCAAAATTAAATAAGTAAAACGAGAATAGATTGTCGCCTCAAGTATCAAGGCGAGGTAGATAAGTGATGAGCGGTGATAAAGATGGTAGAGTTTTGTCGCAGAAATTGATGATCGGTGGGCAGCCAAATCGTCAGATATTGAGACATGAAGAAAAAAAAGAAGAGAGAAAATATTTCACATCTTCGTTTGTGGGCCGCGCCTTTATTTACAAGAAGCAACTGCAAAATACGTACCTAAATTCTCTTACCTCAGGCCGGGTTTGGTTCTTGCCCAAGATTCCCAGATGTCAAAAGAAGTTGCAATTTAGGTGTTTTGTTAGACACACTGCCGAATTGGGGAGTCGGGATAGTGGGGGTACTGTGTGTATAAGGATGCAGGGGTACCTGCATTCCGTGCAACACAACAGTGTCGTTGCAGGTATCGCTCTATTGTCGTGCATACCGCCCCACATCTAACAATATGTACACCTTCTAATGAAATACATGCTAAACAGAAGTGAAGAATAAGCAAGCTCCCTAAGCTGGCAGACTGTGGAGTATGACCTCACTGCACACCAGCTGCTGGAATCGGCTTTCGGATTTGGAAACTGTGTCGAGGACACGGTACTTTAGCTTGGCTTAGTTGGCAACAACTTGCTGATTCTGGCAGTGCATTTTGTTTCCTAGCTGACTACCTGACTGACTGGTCACCAGTCCCAGAGGTTCTTGTGATGAGGCAGATTCAGCACTGGCGTCAGTAAGACGCCATGAATAGCCGGCCCGGTTTAGTCGGTGATGCGGAATACGGGCACCTGATGTTGCGTATTAACCGCTATAGCAGTTCTTGTTTGCGGGCAGCCAGTATCTCTCGTTTACTTCATGTTAACCACGACTACATTCACTTTTGCTCATGGTCAAAATCCAGCCGGCTTTCTGTCTCTGGGAACCTGATCTGCAACACCTTCATGCCAGTGAGACGTTTTCGTCACAACCCACCCTCTCCACTTGACACCCGCAAATCATATTTATCCCTATGATCAGCAACTACCAGGCAATCCTGCCGCTTTGGTCTGCCGTCTCTTCTTTCGACACCCCTGCCCACCATCCCGTCTCTGAACTTGTGCTCAATAAGCCAGCCGCAATGGGGCATAACGCTTGTCTACTCTGCAACGGCACATTATGTTCCCTGTTCCTGGTATAAATGATTACATGGCTAACTTCTGCTTGTTCCCGTCTGTTCATGACGACATGCGGCAGCTCTTGTGATCTGCTTTCAAAGCTCTAGTTTGAAGTGGCAAATTTTCAGCTCCAATCCTAATGTCTCTTCATGACAGTGCTACGTCCAATGCCACTTCTCCCTTTTCTATATCTCATCGTGTTTTTCTCCTTCTTTTTCTTTTCTCGTACTACGGAAGCTGAAGCTCGGGCTAGTGCCATTTGGTTACCAACTAAATGACTCGCCCATTCATAACACAGCCAATGTTGTTATTCCTGGTGGAAAGCTCCAATTACATCACTTTCACCATCAAAATTCCATCGTGGCTATGACGTTGCCACCATCGCATCTATGATGTCACAAGCCGCATCCGCCGAAAAATTTATCGCTCTATCGGATGTTGTTCTAGCCTTTTTCATCTCCATCAAGCCCCTTAGCAAAGGGAGCAAAAAGGCCCCGAAAGCAAGCTAGAAACACCAGTCTCTTTGGCATCTCAATACGCCGTATTCCCGGCGCTGGTAAACACAAAATAAAACTCATCTGGGCTTACTTTTATGATCGCTGAATACAATTCTCAGCTTGTTATTAGCTTTTGCTGTCTGCAACAGTAGATCATTTACCAAGTGCATCTGATTTGTTAGGTTTCTGTTTTTTTGCAGCTCAGCTCGTGTAAAACATGCAGATGGTAGGGTTATTACATATCTAACCCTAGTAAACATCCCCGCACCCAGACAACCAACAAACACGTCATTTAATCGGATTTCTCTTGTGGTTATGGATATTAAGCATGTCATTTAAATGGCGAAGAAATCAAGAAATATATGTATTCGGTAGATGTTAGGATCACCGATCTGCCATCGATGATGTAGCACTAGTCTGAGCATCGATCGATGTACAGCTACGTACGTCTGA